>CALYDH030000184.1:0-68219 GCA_944474815.3 Schistosoma curassoni
ATCGATGAAAATCTCAAAGTACTGGATAGTCATTTCGTTCTGTATGGAACTCGTCAGCAATGAGCATCTACCATTCCACACATGGGACTCAAGACCCAGACCTCACATGAACGTTTAATCTCTGAACACTTGTACAATCATCCTCCATTGTCTTTAATGAGTAACTGTCTCACACTCAACATAGTTGGATTCTATTGATCAGACCTTCTCACTAGAACTTATAGAACAATCTCTCGAAGTTAGTTACTAGTTAGCGCATGATAATAATCAGTAAAGTGTCGTGGAGATTGTTTGATTTCATACTAAGACGAAATAGCCGTTCAGTGGTTTCAGGTTCCCTACTCTGGTCTAACAATGGGACAGAAGTTTAAATTCTAATGTCATTTAACTTTTCATAGTTGGTAGGTAAGAACCGTAAATGTTTGAGATACTGTTATGATTAAGACACAGGTAGGGACAATCGACCGTATGCAGTATAATATTACAGAATCTCTTGATGGAATATAAGAACCACTCACTGAAGGAGTTCTTTGCAAATTTCTATCACTTGTTTGTATGATTCTTCCAGTTCACAATTCCTTTCTATTTTCTTTAACTCGATCTTTTTAGCCTTCTGTTACTAGGTTTTCATTTCCGAGTGGTGTTACATACTACTTATCTCCGTCAACATTAGTAGCATACACCACAATACGTTCATCATATCAGTCAGTCATTTTATCCGTTAGTCGAATCAATAACTATTTTGAGAATTTAATGGATGAATTCATGATTTAATTGAAGTTAGACCACCATGGAAAACCCTGAAGGCCGCTTCGTCCTAGTATGGGACTCCTCAGCAGTGCGTATCCATGATCCCGCCCTACAGGATTCGAACCCAGTACATATCAGTCTCGCGCTTAACCTCTAGACCACTGAGCTGGTGTTATTGTCTAACCTTAATTAATCTACGAAGTTGCTCCACCGTTCACCATGGATTTAAAAGTTAAGCGCTCACACGCGAGACCGTTAGGTCCTGGGTAAGAACCCCACGTACAGGGTCGTGGATGCGCGCTGTTAAAGAGTTCGGCACTAAGACAAAAAGGCCATTCAGTGCTGATGCCAATGTTAATTTTGTGAAAAAGTATGGAAAATCATCCACTTAACCATCATTTCAAACAATTCAATAATGAATTGAGATGATATTATAGAGATACTTACATTGATGATTCCTTTATGAATAATGAAGAATGTTCTCAATGATTCCTATTATATAATCATTTACATAATGAGATTAGTAATGAAAAAAATAATTATTTTATTCATTTGAATTTTAGCCGATTTGGTACTATTTGTAAGTTAATCTATTCAATCATTGTATACTTCTAAATGTATTACATATCATATCAAGAAGAATGATTGATCAAATAGCTTTGTGTTCACTCCGGTTGTCGGGTCCACAAAATGCCGCTTGTAGATAACGACATGATGCACATGATCAAGTCTATGTAGGCAAACGCACACTCTTCTTACTTACATACTTACGTACGCCTGTTACTCCCAATCGAGCATAGGCCGCCGACCAGCGTTCTCCACTCTTCAAACATCGTATATATTATAATACATGTGATTAGATAATGATTATAAGAAAGAGAATGAATAGTTGTGTACTTCTATTATACACCACATATTTGTTTGTTGTAGTTCTTAGTCTCTAGCTGTACATGTTCAAAGAAATTTCCGGGAGACAACTAATTTATGAATGACCTTTGAATGAATTTTAAGTGACCTTGAGAAATATTAGTCAATCAGGAAACAGTAAGTATAGAGTAAACATTTATTACCAACGACAGAATTAAGGGGGATACACTTGTTTTACATGGTTCGGAAACTTGTCAAGTTAAAATGATGCTCGAAGGTTTTGAAAGCGTAATGCATACGGTACAGGAAATCATCTATATGGCGTCTCGGCCTCTCGAGCCATAATAAGGTCGCGAAAACTCTTTCAGCCTTGACCACGTAGATTCAATATTGTTTGTGTGCACTCCGGTTGTTGGGTTCACAAAATGCCACTTGTAGATAACGACACGATGTATATAATCAATTCTAGGTAGTCACCTGTATGCTTTTCAATCATCCGTATGTATTGGAAATTCGTCAATGAATATGTGATGTTGTATTGTATTGAGTCCAGTGTTATCGAGTTGTAATGACAGGACAGTAACGATCTCTCTTTTGCCATCTCTTTCACTCCAGTTCGATTATAGATCAGTTCATTTATACTCTTAGTAGAACCGGTAACCTTCTATTTACCGTTAGATACATCAACCAATGAATAAAAGTCACGATGCTAACACTTATTAGTCCGCAAGTTCCTTCGAACTTCGTGGGTAATCACTAGATGAAGATAGGGCACAGATACGTTCTCAGTTGTATTTATTTCATCTGCAAGATCAGAGTAATAGGGAAATTAATTGATGATTTATATGAAATAAGACATGACAATGATCTTTGCAGTAAATAAAAGCTTAGAAACAAGAGAATAGAATCACAGAGGGGTTTTGTGGAGATTGTACTCATTTTAATTGATGAATTCATGAGTTAATTAAAGGTGGACCATCATAAAAAACCTGGAAGCACTGGACGGTCGTTAGATGCCGGCTAAGTGGTCGACAGGTTAAGCATTTGAGCGCGAGACCGACAAGTCCTGGATTCGAATCTCGCGATGGGCGGGATCGTGGATGCGCACTGCTGAGGAGTCCCATACTGGGACAAAACGGCCTTCCAGTGCTCCCAGCTTTTCCATGATGGTCTAGCTTTCATTGACTCGTGAATCCAATTGCTAAATAAGTGAATATAAAAACAGAAGTCTGAACATCTACTAGTAATACAATGAAAATATGATTGATAATCCTTCGAATTTTGATTTTCAAAGTTACGCTTCCACACTGTTCATTTCATTATTATCACGATGGTGGTGAAAATGAATGAAACATGCTGGACGGCCTTCTCTTCCTAGTATGAGACTTCTCAGCAGTATGCATCTACAATTCCACACACCAGACTCGAACCGAGGACCTTCGGTATGGCGGGTGAATACTGAACCTTTAGACTACTGAGCCATCATCCAACGTTGTTAATATCCAACATTATTTATGAAATGAAATGTTTAAATTTATTAATCATTTTTTTCTATTTTCTTCTCGGTATATCAAACAGCGGATTCGGATCTTGATGATGATCTATCTGTGTACAACAAGGTCACAGTGAACATTTTTTGTCTGAATAAAGAAACAAACTACTGAATTATTAAGTAATATATACTGTTAATGAACAAAAAAATAATAAATTGGCCTTCATTAATAAGATTTTTCCTTTGACGATCTAAGATTAAACTATATCAATTGGGAGCGGGGACGGGGGGTTGTTGTTGCTATGTCAACATGCACAATATATAACGTTGTTTGCTAAACTATAAATGAAACATTTTGATGTCAATAGAAGATCAATCCTTTCGGTTGTTACACAATGTATTCAAACGAAATATGTAAATAGTCTTCTAAACAAAAAGGAGATAATGGTCGTATTTGTGTATAAGTGTTTGTAGTCAAACATACTCTTAGAACATCATTCATTACTGCTTAACATGTACGGTATGTCAATGGTAAAGTAATCGCCTATAGTTTCTCTTAAGGATAGAGATGGACAAGATGTCAATCATCGTGTTGATAGTTTTTTATAGTTTGTCAGTAATTAGATTTGAAATACGATGTAAGTTTTGATGAGGGCGCTTGAGCACACGAGATTATCAGACATGAATGGTCGAATGCATTTGCCTTTTAGGTCATTTCTGATTATTATCGATTTAATTTCTCATTACGTTACTTCTGACTGGTTCTTCATATTATAGTCGTTTGAATGGGTCCCAGCTTCTTCAGTATTCGCTATTAAATCTGCTCTATGATAGGCTGATGTGAGGATATTCCATTGACTTAAGGAGTTTTCAGCTTGGAGTAATATAGTGAATCCGTATAGAGTGTGGCGAAGATGTAGGGTGTGACTACAACGGAGGTGAATAAACAAAGGTGTATGAATATTTGTGGGTTTTTTCAGATCATAAATGTTCTACAGTGGAATATTGAGATCCGACAGAAGTGTTTATAAGAAGTCTAAATTGATGTCTGAAATTCGTGATGGAAAACTAAGTTCTATAGGACTCTAAACAATAAAGATACATAACTTGTACCGGACATAGTGTCGTCAAGTTAATCTGAAAAGAAGTGATAATAAAAATAGAATCCCATTTTCTTTAGAAATCCGTCAGTTTGTACAGCAAAGTGTATCTATTTGAGCAAAGATAGATAGTGGATAGCAGTCGAATCTAGGATATGCGTTTCGTTTCATATGGGACTCGTCAGCTGTATGTGCCTGCATCCCAGAGTTGATGTTCACTCTGTTACTCGAACCCACTACCATTAGCCTCGAACCAAATGAACTTAAACTTCACCTCATTGCACAAGCTAGTGGTTATCTGAACTCAGCAGCTGAATGGATAACGTGGTGGTGTTTAAATTGAAAAGTACTGGGTTCGAGTCCCAGAGTGAACATTAACTCTGAGATGCAAGTATATCCAGCTGAAGAGTCCTAAATAGGACAAGGAGAGCGTCTTCAATTCCACTGCTAGTCCCCATCCATGTTTGCTTAAAAAGCTTGTGACTTAGAGCTATATAGAGGCCATCCGCACAGGATGCATACATGCTAGAAAGAGACTGATCAATTGCATTCCTAAATAACAATGGTAAGATACAAGTAAAACAAACCATGTGAATTTAAAATATATCTATGTTATTATAGAGCACCAATGTAAGTTTTGGAATTTGGAGTTTTACATGACAGACCTAATTCAGTTCCATGACTACTCAAAACCAAGAAGCATTAGACACCGGTTATGTCTTATTGTGAGGTAATTAGATATGTGCACACACGACCCCACCAGGGATCTAACACAGGACATTCAGTTTTATGACCAGTGTGCTCAACCATGTAGTAGATTTAATAGATATCTCTGACGGAATAGCTCATGATCAATCAACATCACAAAGCGAATGAAATAAAAATATAAATCGCTGGTTGTTAACTTACTCATTTCAGTGTTAGGAATTTGCATAAGACCTGTATGTTTATAGTTCATTTATTGATGGGATGATTGGTATACACTGGCAAACAAAATCACACTCAATGATTACGCGACGCATGAAACAATGAATTAGATATAGCATGATTTGTTGTTTGCTACATGCTTTAGTCTGGTCCACCAGGGTGCTTGGTACCTATGTGGCTGCGCCACAGGATTGAGCTGTACTATTCAGATTGTAGCCTTAAAGCCTATGCGGTGTCTGGTTCTTCTGTGAAGTGTGATTGAGCTGTACTGTTTGGGTTGTCACGTGAAAGTCTGGATGGTGTCTGGTTGTCCTGAAAACCAATGTAAAATTATCGTGACCCACAAGTGTATATTATGTAACTATATAACATGCTTTAGTCGGTTACTTCTCATGGAGCATAGGAAAGTGTCCAAGAATCTATCCTTTACCCTTCATTGCAAGTTATTGCTAAATGTTATTCATGCTTATGATGTCTTTCTACCATTCCTGTCTTCATGTGTTATTTTGTCAGGCTCTGAGAACGAACTGTTTTGTTAAATGAAAAGTTGACAAAGGTTTAATGAAAAAATAGTAACTTAGTTGATGAAGCGTTGACGTTTGAAGTAATTCGTATTGAGTTCATAAGTCGTTGAGAACATCAACATTAAGATGTAAGTATATCCATCTGACCAGCTCGAAGCAGGACAGAATACACTGGGAACTGTATTATTGGATAAATTGTTATTCTAGTGAACAAGAACACAAGTGGGGATAATCATATCAGACTGAATCACGAAACAAGCACTATGTTGATATCCTGAAGGGAAACGGAAAAGAGGAAGCCCAAGGAACATATTGAGTTAGTAATTGGAGCAGACATAAGAGAATGAATGAAAATTGGAAACAATTTCAAAGATTTGTCTAGGACAGAATTGGATGAAGAATGCTGATGAGCGGCATATGCTTCTTCAAGAGGGGTAACAGGTATAAGGAAGTCAGATGACATTGGAAAGTGTTCATAACTATAGAAAAGTAAAATATCAGGGAATCAGGTAGTGTATTGTGTTGAATTATCTTTGCAATATGCAGTAGTTTCGTTTTTATGGAAATACAATAATCATTAAAAGGGAGTTCAAGAAGAGTATTGAATGTTGTCATTATAATGAACTAATCTAAGTTCGACAGTCATTGAAAAGTACCAAACATTGGAAAGCTGTCTCATCCTAGTACGAAACTCTTTGATAGTGCTCATTCACGGTCTCACATGTTTAACATCAGTTAATACGCGACATTGTACAACTATTTCCGATTGTCTTCAGTGGGTTACTGCCTCACACTTGACAAGTTTTCTCAATAGAATAACAGTATTTCTTTCTGGAAGGTGATTACATAATGCATCGAATTAATTGAAATTAGACATGTACACTGCTTGATTACCGCTCAGAGGTCTAGAGACTGTCAGCTTTTTTCTCTTACTCCACAGTTTGAAATCTAGGAAGTGATTTATATTGTTTTAATCAATTCCATCCCTAGTATAATTTCCTTCTTAATAAGTTGCTAAGACATTGAGACATCTGCTCTACACATTCTTTTAACCTCATATGCGAACTTGTTATCTGGATGTTTTACATTGAATTCCCTATGAGTTTCTAGACTATCCAAATGGGTTTTCATTAAAACATTATTGAGTTATGTACTGAAAACATGTTCAGTAGAGAAGATGGATATAGAATTAACAATTGATTACTTTCTATTAGTATTACATACTACTTGTATCTGTAGATATAAGTAGCACACACCACAATTGTGCTGAACAAATTGCTCATTGTGACAGTTGATGTGGACGAATTCCCATCTCATGTAATTTACATTTGTATTTGCCAATTTACAATAGCACGCATATTGATCATATCTAGGAGAACAACTCACAACAACATAGTTTTTAAGTGTTATTGTGGTGTATGCTACTTATGTTGGCAGATATAAGTAGTATGTAACACTAATCGGAAGTGGAAAACCTGACAGCAGTAAGCTATGAAGGTTGACTTGAAGAGAACAATGACGGAATTAGAAAGGAACTTTGACTTGAAAAGATCACACTGTATATGAATGGCAAATGATGGGCATTTGCAAATGAAGTATTCAATGTATTGTTCTCATATTTAGCAAGACATTTTGTAAGGTTGTATTGACATATATTTGTTGTCCCCGGCTGTGTTCTTGATTACTTCATGATTAGCCGATATCTAGTTGATACTGGGGATTATTGTGATGTTTTTAAACCGTCCAAAACAATCAATTCCTAAATAACTTCATATTTGTTACATTTTGAGAAGGTTAACACTGTGGTGTGAGCTACTTATATTCATATAAGTAGTATATAACGTGCGTTAAAAGAACGTAATGTCCGGCAGCAGAAGATGGCGAAGATCAAGAAAGGAAGAGCAAGAGCACAATGGAATTGTAAGAAAACGCATGTACAATGGAATGGGAGACAATGGATTAGTGTTTGCAACGGGAACAGTACAGTTTGATATGATGGAATGATATTTTGCAAATTGACGATTGACTTTATGGTATTCACATTTTATTGAGACAGTCTGTAATTTTTGTGCTAAATACAGTCGATTGTCCCCACCCGTGTTCTTGTTCACTACAACACGACTAGAAAAGTGAAAGCTTAACTTATGTATTCAAAGAACAGCAGTTGTACTTTCTTCTGTTTATCAACTACATAATTACTACTTATTTACCTTTGCCTGTTGTATTCCGTAAAGCAAAGGCCGCCAGCTAAGATTCGTTAACTTAATCTGTTCTTGACTTTCCTTCCCGATTGTTGTCAAGTTCTATTGATTATTTTGATGTCTGCCTTTAGTTTCTGGGGGGTAACGTGTTCTTTGGTTTATCTATTTTCCTTGTTGCTTTGAGAAATCCAAGTTCGAGCTAATTTTGTGATTTCATTCGATCATTTATGTAATGGATATTTTAGATAATATCTTGTTTGATATTCTCATTCATAAATATATGTTCTTCATTCCTGTTGAATGTATTTTTGTCATTACACATTATACCCTTTTAATCAATTCAATTTTGTAGTTATTATGGCATAGCCTTTGACAATGATTTTCACTTTTCCAGAAGTTTCTTTGCTTTAAAAATTTCCCATCGGTTTGAATCCCGCGGGACGGGATCGTGGATGAGCAGTGATGAGGAGTCCCATACTAGGATGAAACGGCCGTCCAATATTTCTAGGTTTTCTATGGTTGTCTAGCTTTAATTGACTCATGAATTCAATTATTAAAATCACTACAATCTCCACAAAACCCTATTCTCATATCCATTGACTTTACTACCGTAATATTCAGTAATAGTGTATAAATTATGTACACTGGATATATGTAATTCATACAATTATTTGTAGGTTGTAAGTGGCTGCAAACAAACCACAAAATTAATGAAGTTATCATATTCTGCTTAGTTCTTCTTATCCTCACTTATTATATCGGCTTTTGTTTATTACGTAACCAGTTATTACTTGATTTTTTGTTACTATCGCCCCCAAATGTCCTGGTACAGACGAGGCTGAGGAAAGTCCGCTCTCCCTCTCGAAATACTCTCACATGGTCACATGTATAAAGTAATTGCCAGAAAAGTCCTACCTACTGCCTTCTAACGGCATTTCTGTTGTTTATAAAATTAAGAGAATGAAAAGCGAATCTCCAGCATATTACCCAGGTTGTTTGAATCCTCCCATTGATGTTTTGGACTTTGATTGACCGGTTTGTTATTGACATATGTGAATATTATGAGTATTGCATCGATATTGCTTGAATTCATTAGCATTATAAACAGAGATGGATGGTGGCTGAGCATTTGCAGTCTTGAATATTAATGGTGTTGTTTTACTTGTATCTTCCCATTGTTATTTGGGACTGTAATTGATCAGTCTTTTATTGGCATATGTACATCCTGTACAGATTGCATCGAAATAGCCTTAATCCACGAGTATTATATGCAAAGATGGATAGTGGCCAGCAGTAGAATGGAGGACACGCGTTTCGTCTTATTTGGGACTCTTCAGCTGGATATACCTGCATCTCCGAGTTGATGTTCACTTTGGGACTCGAACCCAGTAGTGTTCGCTTCAAACTTCATTGTGTTATCCACTTAGCTACTAAGTCTTGATAGCCACCTGCCTGTGCAGGTGTCGGAGTGAACATCAACTCTGAGATGCAGGTACATCTAGCTGACAATTCCCAAACAGGACGGAACACGTATCCTGGATTCCACCGCTAGTCACTATCAATCTTCGCTTATATAAATGAATAGTTATAGGACTTAATAGGAAACCTTGTTAACTACCGAACTCAAGATAGTTTTCCTATTGTTGACATACTATCAGTTTATAATATTCAAATACAAGAATGTTTACTGTACTATGTAGTGCAATTTAAGTTACTACAATACTTTTGTATTATCAAGTAGTTGCTATGCTGTATGTTTGTGAAAGCAGAACATAAAAAGAAACTTGAATTGAACCAATTATTTTTGTATGATTTTTATTACTATTCATGTGGTGAACTTGTAAATGGCAACTTTTAATCTGAATTATAATTAAAGTAACTTTGTTTGTTTATCTTCGTTGGATTATACCTTGTTTCATTAATGTTGAAATCTGTTTAGAAAAATGATCTTATTTTATGACAAGATCTATAATTATGAGCAGAAATGAATAATGTGATGCTGCGTTGGAGTCACGGAGTGAACGTCAACTCTAGGATATAGGTACATCCAGCTGATGAGTTACAAATGGGACGAAAGCCACATCATGGATTACAATGCTAGTTGTCATCAATCTCTGCTTACAAATCTTATGACTGAAATCAATATCGAGGCAATTTGAACGGGATGTGCATATGCCAATAAGAGACTGTTTAATTGAACTCTTAAACGACTATAGGAAGATTCAAAACAACCTTTAGTAGGGTCCTTCCCTTTGACATCAATTAGATCACACAACGTTGTCGATGGGCTCACCAATTCAGTGGCACGGGATCTGACTCCAGTGACATCGTTTCTGATTACCATTGAGATATACATATGGTCAATCCTCGTATATTATCATCGACTTAACTCGCATTAGTCAATAACGGAATTAAATAAGTCAAATAAGAGAATGTATTATTGAATGTGTGCATTTCATGCACTCATTGATTTGAACAGGCAGTAGAGGAATGAAGCGAAGAGGGCATGTGACCCAACTTTAATTAATGGAGCGTTACTCAATATCTACGGTCAAACAAAAATAAGTTACTGACATATGATGAATGCGTTGAGAAGAGCACACACATATGCGCTCATATAAAAACAGTCAAGATTGATAAGCGAATAATTAACAAGGTCAAAATGTGACTCAAATAGAATGAATAGATTGGCCTATCCAGAAGCTAGAATAAGGTAATAACTGACACTACAATCTAATACAAAGATGAATTAAAACTTAAACCCATTGCACAATCTAGTAGCTATCTGGACTAAGTAACTAAGTGGATGACGCAATGGCGTTTAAAGTGAACGATATTGCGTTCGAGTTCTGGAGTGCACATCAACCACGGAATACAGTTACATCCGGTTGACAAGTCCCAAATAAGACGAAACCCTCACCCTGTATTCCACTTTCAGCTGCATATAACTTGGACTATAATGCTTGTAATTGAAATCAATATCGAGGCAATTCACATAGGATGCACATATGAAAGCACTGGAAAGCTGTTTCGTCCTATCATCAGTGGGACTCCTCAACAATGCATATCCACAATCTCACCCCCCACCACGAGATGGTTTTCTTTTGTTTTGTTTTTTTTTTCTATTCAAATTAACAATGAAATATTAACAATTAGGCTGGATGATTTTGTAATGTAGTAACTATATATTCACATGATAAACAAATGGTTTTCTTTCAATAATCATTTTATGATTGAAAAACAATTCTGAAAGTGATTTTGTTGACAAGATGTTTCTTCTTCTTCTCCTTTTTCTCTTCTTTTTTTTCACTTGTTGACATGGTTACTGTTTTGGAAAATAGTAAACCTTAATTTAAGATACATTTTTCTTTCTCTTTTTTTTCTTTTTTTTTTTGTTTGAAAAGGAATTGGCCAATTGACTTATCATAGTACATATGATGGATTATGAAATTTTAGTATATAAAGTAAATGTCTATTACAAGCGGTTAGTTCCATCTTTGGTAAAACAAACAAAAAAATGAAATTTGTATCCATATTCATACTATTGATCGTTGCTCTATTTGGTATTGTCAAAGAAACTGAAGGTGGTAATTGTAAGTTTAAGTTTTTTTCAATTTGCTATACAGTGGTGGTGGTGGTGGGGGGGGAAGGCAAGTTAATAGGAATGTTATGGTGATTAAAATAGATGAGACTGGAATTTATGAACAAACTAATCAGATTGAAGAGAACCAGTCTTGGAATTTGGTCCAAATAACATTTTAACATTTTAGTTGATGTCAGTTTGTGATGAAAATCCTAGATCTAATTCCTCAACCTAGTTGATAACCTTTATTCAACCCTAGTAAGAAAATATTAACCACTGGAGCTTAGGATAATAACCACCAGTCCAGGGTACATACAGTCCAGCAAGAAGCCAGGTGCATGCATCATTATATATTTTTGGGTTATGATAATGATCCTTCCGCAGGTTCACCTACGGAAACCTTGTTACGACTTTTACTTCCTCTAAATAGTCAAATTAGGTCATCTTCTCAGCATCAGTCGAGCGTAAACGCCACTACAACGACACCAATCCAACGACCTCACTAAACCATTCAATCGGTAGTAGCGACGGGCGGTGTGTACAAAAGGCAGGAACGTAATCAGCGCAAGCTTATGACTTGCACTTACCAGGAATTCCTCGTTCACGGGGAATAATTGCAAGCCCCGATCCCAGTCACGACGTTGATGAAACAGTTTGCCCAACCCTTTTGGGCCAGGTTCCCAGACTCGCTGGCACCGTCATTGTATTGCACGTGTGGCCCCGGACATCTAAGGGCATCACAGACCTGTTATTGCTCAATTTCGTGCGACTTAAGTGTGCCGCTTGTCCCTCTAAGAAGTAAAAACTGGCACCGCACCCGCCGGATCACGATCACACTACTCTATAAAGAAGCAATAGAAGCCGCGCCCTAAACGAGCACAGAGGACCAGTCTACTATTTAGCAGGTTAAAGTCTCGTTCGTTATCGGAATTAACCAGACAAATCGCTCCACCAACTAAGAACGGCCAGCTGAACGGTCACTAAGGGGTCACTCGAAGGTCATCCATAAATGATCATCTCTTTAGTTTCTTGTACTTAACAATAAAAGTAAATAACATTGTCTGTCAGTTGATGACCGTATTTATTTTGTAATAACCGTCTGTTTGAACCATTTTAAAATAGACAGGATTGTGTTTATACTGCTGTTGAATGTTTTATCAAGATAATGAACTTATATAAAAAACCTAGAAGCATTGGATGATTATTTCATCTTATCGCAGGACTGATTAGCAGTGCTCATCCATGACCTTATAAACAGGAGCTGAATTCAGGACTTTCGATTTCACTTGCAAATAAGTCTCTCGAGTAATGAAACAGGATCTAATAGTATAGAAGTTTGACTTTAACCAGTCTACTATATCGTCTATCATAGTTGAACTCCACTGGTCTTAAAACTTCTCACAGGAACTAACAAGATATTAGGTGGATGTGTCACTCAATTTTGCGGATTAGTTGAAGTTGGACATTAACACCGTTAGATGCCGGCCAACTCAATGGTCTAGTGGTTAAATACTCGCGCGCGAAACCAGTAGGTCCTGGGTTCGAATCTCGCAGCGGAGGGGTCGCGGATACGCTCTGCCGAGGAGTCTCATATTAGGATGAAACGGCCGTCGAATGCTTCCAGGTCTTCCATGGTGGTCTAACTTCAACTGACTCATGACTTTAACCATTGAAAATTTCAAGTGTTAATAACATCAAACGATCAGGATCTGATAAAATAAGATGACTATTAATCTCATTCATACTGTATATACGAATACATCAAAGTATGATATATTGTGTTTTCTTTATTAATAAATGTGAAAATCTTCATTGACGATATTATTCTATTGATTCTAGTTTTCGTTTGTTAGTATTCATCGTTACTGACGTAATCTTCTTGATCTTCTGTAGAATCTTGTAATATTTGTTAAACTTAATTATTCGTTCGTTTTCATACCAATCACTTTCTATATTTGATTCTTTTCTTTGTTTGATCTTTTTAACTATCTACTCTAAGGTATTTCACTTCCGATTGATGATACATACTACTTATATCTATCGATATTAGTAGTATATATCATATTACCATTGAATAACAAGTGTATATCTTTCTCAAAATTTACAAAATACATGATCTTTGTTATTTAGCTAAACATTTGATTCCTAATGAACTTATTCATTTTACTGTAATCATATTTCCCTTTTGATTTTAGCGAAATCTAACTCAACAAATGGTAAGAGACTGCTTTTCGCTAATTAATATCCTTCTTCTTCTTCTTCTTCTCTTCCTGCTCATCATCATCATCATCATCATCATCAGAATCATCATTAGTCATTACATGAATTATGAAACTATGTGTTAGACTTCTATTCAAACCCCTCATGGAGGAACATAGGTCGCCTAACAGCATTCTCCATCTAACCCTGTCCTAGAAAATACTTTCCAATTGCTATTCATCCTTTATATGTACGCTTCCAATTCCCTACACAATGTGTTCTTTGACTATTCTCATTTTCGCTTACCTTAATGATTTCAAGTTAGGTTTTGTCTGGTAAAGCAGCATGGTGATTTCCAAAATGTATATCCCATCCGCTTCTATTGTCTTTTATCTAATTTCCTCTTCATTTGGAAGTTGGTTTGTCCTCTCCCATAGTAGGTTGTTGCTTATAGTGTCCGGTCAACGGATATTCAGTATCTTTTGTAGACAAGTGTTTATAAATACTTATACCGTTTCAATGATGATTATGGTATTTCTCAAAGTTTTAGTTTGTAGTGACGTACTTTTATCAAGAGCACATGATTGGTTTAACGGAAACAATTATTATTCTAACTAATTGTACCAGTGATTGTTTTACTGTACTTGTTTGTTTAACTGTACTAAAGATATAGATTCTTCCGTTGATTGTGACCTTGCATGAACTTACGTTTGCTCAGTGAATCTGCTTGTATTCCTTTGATACAATCTCGGTATTCTTTCGATACCACAAGATCACCAATACATATACTTCACTACAACTTCCAATCGCCTTCTGATATCCGGTATGTAACCTTCTTGTAGTGGTGATCATAGTCAACCGCAACTCGACGCCACGCTACAAGTTCCATACAGTAGAACTGTGTTGACGTACGTATTGAAGATTTTGACTTTGATATTGGTTGACAGATAATTGTTGGGAGTCCCATATGTTCATCAACTATAGGAATGTTGATATGCATGATTGGTCAACATATAAATATTCTCTTTGTATCAAATACATATTATGATAAAAGACATCAACATAAAATCACCTACTGTTGACCCATCAAGGTTGATGATAATCTCATTTCAAATAATACAGGTACATCGGAGAATTCTACTAGGTGAGTAGATATTATTTTTGAAATAACAGAAAGATGAATATATATCTCAAATTCAATTCTCTTTACTGTGAACCTTGTCAGCGATTGGCATCCATACGACCCATAAAAAGGAATCAAGATTGAAATGAAATAAAACTTTTCGTTGTTTGATTATGATAAAAGGATTACAAATCATAGAGATAATAAATACTGGAGAATTCAAATGGAAACATTATAAGCATAGATGAATAGTGGCTAGTAGTGGAATCCAGGATTAGTCAGCTGGATACACCTGTATCCCAAAGTTGATGTTCATTCCAGGACTCGAACTTAGTACCGTCCCCACATATGCCAATAAGAGACTGATCAATTGCATTCCTAAACATCAGTGGGAAGATTCAAACAAACTACTAAGTGAGTTCAAAACTAAACCCTATTGCATAAGCAAGTGGCTCTCAGGACTCGGTATCTAAGTGGATAACGTGATGGAGTTTGGAGTGAACGTTACTGGGTTCGAGTCCCAGAGTGAACATTAACTTTGAGATGTAGGTACATCCATTTGTCGAGTCCAAAATAGAACAGAACGTGCATTCTGGATTCCATGGCTGGTCATCATCTATCTTTGCTTACTATAGACTTTTGTTTGGGTCATTCAATGTTGCTAGTTTTTAAATCATAAACTGTGAGCAGTGAAGTTCAAGCACATCGAGTACGAGACAGTTATTCACTGCAGATAATTGTCGTGCGACGGCATGAACTGATTAAAGTTAGACTTGTACACCGTTGATTGTCGGTTCAGTGGTCTGGAAGTTAGTGTTCATGTACAATACTGAAGGTCCTGAATTCGGTTCCTTTTAAGAACAAGGTGTTGAGGAGTCCCATACTATAGCAAAGCAGTGATTTCCAGTTTTTTAATGGTTGCCTTAGATAATAATTTCATTTTGATTTGTAATTGAATTGCCAATTCATTTACTTCTTTTAAACATTTCATATTTCAGTCTAATGTCACGCCTTGGGTAAAATGCAAAAAATTGTTACTTTACATTGTATCGTTTACATGTTTAATATGCAAATTCTAATAAGTGGATAACAAGTTCATTAGATGGTGGTTAAGTTGTACAGTATTAGAAAGTTGATATCTGAACATAAATCTGCTTGATTCTGTTGGAATGTACATTATCATTGATTTGAAAATGTACTGCGAATCATGAATATAATACAGATTAATTTCACTTGGTATTGTTTTCCTGAATTTTCCCATTGTTATTTAGAACTGCAATTGATCAGTCTCTTATTGGCATATGTACATCCTATACAGATTGCATCGATATTGACTTAAGTCATAAGTATTACATACAGAGATGGATGGTGGCTAGCAGTGGAGACACATATGCTAGCAAGAGACTGATCAATCACAGTCCTAAACATCAATGGGAGGATACAAGCAAACAATAGCAAGTGATTTTAAACTTACCTCATCGCACAAGTACATGGCTATGAAGACTTAGTAACTAAGCGGAGAACGCGATGAAGTCCGACTTCTGGAATGAACATCAACTCTGAGATGCAGGTAAATCTAGCTGACGAGTCCCATATAGAACGAAACGTGGGTCTTGCATTCCAATTAGTTAAATTTGTAAGTCATAGATATGATTGAAAAATCAATTAATTAAGTAATAATAAACCTGAACTTTCATCACTGGCTACATGATGTCAACATACATGACAACATAATCATCACAAATTGCATAAAAAAGTTCAAGTAAGAGGAAACCAAATGGCTGATTATTCTAAGGACAGAATAAAGTCAGTCGTCAATGTTATTCGATTTAGTATTACTTAGAAATAGTCAATAAAACTTGTAACAATAACTTGTTGAATGTAAGATATTATCAGTTGGTTATAACAGCTATGACTACGAAGGTTAACAAGTTTGGAATCATCTACTTACAAAGGAAAACTCAAACTCTTACAATTGCGCGAACATCATAACCATTAATCTAGTAGATAATACTTTGGAGTGTATAGGTGAAGATAGTGTTTTTGGTGGAGTTTTGTTCTCTGAGCTGGATATGAAGATAGTGTTTTCGAATCCCAACACTTGGATATAAATATATATATATGCATTTGACGAGTCACAATGAGGACACAACATGTATACTGATTTCTGATATTAGTTATAATCCAGCTTATAACCACAATATTTTTTCTCAAACACCCTATTAAACATGTTCTTTTTCATCATTAAAGTACCTATTGGTCATGGATTGAGTAAGTCCTATGAAACCTTTTACATTTTAAATAGGCCAGTGTATCATAATTTCAATAAACATAAATAATCAAGGTTTAATATCTAACCTATGTTCTATGTTCATTCAAAAGCCTTGACCAATGGAGCTAATCCATATCAATTAGAAACAGGTATCTATCTCAGTATAATAAAAGATGATTGTGCAATTTCATGGATTAGTTGAAGTTAGACATGAACACTATTGGATACTGGCCCAATATTTATTATTTATTTATTTGAACACATAGATATTGGTAAAAGAATGCACCAAATACATATGCGCCACATGAATCATTCGATTTTGTGTAGGCTGGGATACTACCCAGGTGCCCAAACCGAAGCAGGTGGTTTTCTTAGGGGGCTACAGTCGAAGCCTTAGACCTAACGGTCTGATCCATAAGGCAGTGGAGCAACGTAAGGAGATGCAGTCCCATGGTAGCCTCTGATCAACGATTGGTTCATACTCAATTTGTTCCGTCAGGATTGTGGAGCTCATGTAAACCATTGGTTTTGAATGAGGGTTTTCCAACTGCCTTAGGTGGACCCTTCCTGTCCACCAACTCGGTTAAATTGCCAGACATTCGTTTTTCGTCCTCTTAATTTCGTAAACAACACCCCTACCGCGAGAAGGCAGTGAGTAGGACTTTTCTGGTAGAGATTATATACGCGTGGCTATTTGAGAGCATTTGGAGAGGGAGAGCTGACCCTCCACACTCTCGGTCGTACCAAAACATTTGGGGGCCTAGAGATTTAGCGTTTACGCTTGATGACAAAGGTCCTGGATTCGAATCACATGTACCGCTCAGAAGTTCCGTAATAGAAATAGAAATCTCGGTCCAGTGTTTCCAGGTTTTCAATGATGATCTAACATCAATCAGTTCATGATGTCAATCAAAGTTTATTGATCTTTCTCATTACAATATTTTTGTTTCAATTTATTTCAAAAAAATAATAATAAATTAACCGTCACTTTTTCATTAAACAGTTCAACATTCAGTAAATTATGGTAAGTTATCAATGTTAATGTTTGAATTCTCTGTTATTATCATTTATAACAATCTTATTTCAAGTTAATACAATCAATTTATAGGTTTAACCAACATTGAAAATTCAATGAAATTTTATTATGGACCGCGGAGTGGTGACTATTCTAATTTTCCACCGACTGACCAACTTCAGATATTCCAGTAGGACCCCAATATTGGTTTTCGTTCTCCAGTATACCAGAACATGATCCGTAAATGAAATATGTTTATGGGATCAGAATAAGAATAAGAATAGAAATGATACTTTACAGATCATCATAAATATTGAACAATAGGAAAATGACACCATTTCACGTTCAAGGACAGTATTAAACTTAGCAGGATCATTTTTGAGATATTTTTCTGAATATCCCAATAAATTCATTGTAGCTAATCTAATGATTTAATACAATCATATATTGTTGATGGCGAGACTCTAATTTGTGGACAACCCTTGAACGAATCTTAAGTGAGAAATATTAGACAATCAGCAAACAGTCAGTATAGAGTAAAAATATGTTATACAAAACCGAGGAAATAAAGTGGATACACTTTTTATATGTGGTTCTAAAACTTGTCAACGTTAGAAAGAGGTTCAGAGGTAACACATGCATTAGAGGAAATCATCCAAACGGCTACAGAATAGTCGGCCTTCTGGAATCATGCTAGTTTCAAAAACTCTTTCAGCCTCGACCACATAGTTTCAATATTGTTTGTGTGCACTCCGATTGTTGAGTGTACAAAATGCTACTTGTGGATAACGACACGATGCACATAACGAAGCCTGTGTAAGAGTCCGTACGCTCTCCAAACATCCGTATATATTGTAGTACCTGGCTGCAATCAGTGTTACCGATACTTCTATTATCCAGTTCGCGATAATTGTCATAATTTGCCTTAGTTAAGCATTATATATGGGGTTTTCATCACGAACTGAAATCAGCTATAATGCCAGAAATTTATTTAGTCAAATGGATGATAGACTTTCGAGGCCAAAATACGAGATCTGTTAGCTTATACCTGATTGGTTCGCTCACAAATGATAGTCTCGCCGTTTTATTTGTTATAGCTGCTTAATTATCATGTTTTATATAAAATCCCCTATGAACCGATCGTCATCCATTGGCTGGATAACATCAGCAATATCCTTCTGTGGGAGAGAACAAACCAACTTCCAGCTGAAGAAGAAATTAGGAAAAGACGATGGAAATGGATAGGACATACATTACGCAAATCACCAAACTGCACCACGAGGCAAGCCCTAACTTAGAATCCTGAAGGGAAACGGAAAAGTGGAAGGCCAAAGAAAACATTACGTTGGGAAATGGTATCAGATATGAAAATGATGAATAACAACTGGAAGGACTGGAAAGGATTGACCAGAACAGGGTTGGATGGAGAATGCTGATGAGTGGCCTATGCTCCTTCACGAGGAGTAACAGGCGTAAGTAAGTAAAGTAAGATGAACCGATCGTACGTTAGCATGAAGCACTGAAGTTAGCGCCGTAACCTTGAAATCTCTGAAACTCTGCTGATTGTCTCGTCCATAAAAGAGAGTCTCGCCTTGTTGATTAGTTTAAATAAGGAAGAAACTTACCCATTTAATTACTCCTCTTAATCCTTTTAGAAAAGTATAGATCGTCCCAACAGCATCCTCCATTTAAATCTGACTTGGGAAATACTTTCCAGTTGTTTTCAGTTACTATTCATCCTTCTCATGTTTACATCCAATTCCTGACGAAACGTGTTCTTTGATCTTCTTCATTTCCGTTTCTATTCATAATTTCATATGAGTGCTTACTTTGTGATTAAGTTTGATGATTTTCACAATGTATGTCCTATCCACTTTTAATATCTTTTCTTAATTTCCTCTTCAACTGGAAATTGATTTGTTTACTTTTACAATAGGTTGTTGATGATAGTATTCCGGGTCAACAGATATTGGAAATCTTTTGTTGACAATTTTTTACTAATACATGTACTGTTTTGATAATGATGATGATTACAGTAGTTCTCCAAGTTCCAGCTCTGTACAGTAGGACTATATTGAAGATTCTCATTTTGATGTTGCTTAAAAATTGTTTTGATTTGCATATGTTCTTCAATTGTATGAATAAAGCCCTTCCTTCGATAATCCTCACTATTACGTCTGCCTAAGATCTTCTGTGTTCATTAATGGTGCTACCTAGATAAGTGAAACTTTCCATCAGCTATTTTCCTTTTGAATAATCATACATACTACTTATATCTATTTAAATCAGTAGTATACAACAGATCACCACTTTGAAAGTGATTCAAAAATAAGGGATAATTGAGAGGTACTGATAATGTGGTAATCAATTATACTTTTAAAGAATTATGTAATGAGTAGTTTAGAATTCAGTAATATATTATGCTTTTACATTTTATTTCATCCGTTTGAAATGTAGTAAATATAAGGCATTTCTGTGAGTTATTGAATTTATGTACACTATAATTGTTAGACTGATTAGTTTTTCTCATTAAACGTTTCAGTAATATAACTTAGTTCAGCTAAGAAATCTGTAAATATCAGATATATACATGAGATATTATAATGGTTGGATGCAGTCGCCAAGATATCTCGGTACCTAAGTTCCATGTTATTTAATACTTATCCGTAATGTGTCATTGTGTTTTGGATAGTTCAACGGTTACATCTTTAAAAAAACGGAAGTTAGTGATACTAGAACGAATACATTGAGGAATGTCGATTCTCTCAAAGCTACAGGTACATGTTTCTAATAAGTGCCAAATATTACAAGATATAAATTGAGCGGATTTTCTATTTGACCATCATTAATCACTACCTTCCATCCTGAGAAGTACACAGTACGTTATATAATATGTTCTTAATCAGTTTGAATTGAACAGGGCGTATAATTGACTTTAGAAGCAGTTGATTTTAGACTACGTTTATATCATAACTTGTGACCGCCGATTAGGGAGCAGTGAATTATTGACCGGACCAGTGATGCATAAAACACGTGCGAGCAGCCTAGAGTCCTGATTGGTCCTGCTTCCCGCCTAACCCAGCCAGATAAGTTCAGAACACCGCTCTCATCCTCTGCGATATGAATCATTTATCTCAAACATACTCCGTTTATATACCAATCAAACAGACCACAACGTACCAATAAAATATGAAACAACATTTGTACAAGAATTAGCCAGATGTGGCTGTGAATGAGTGAGGTAGTAATTAATATACTGGGTATAACTCAAGAATGGTAAAACGTATAATAATAGTTTATGGGTGAAAATAAAGCTTATAATAAGAGGAATATGAACATGCATAGTTTAGTTACTTAATAATCATACAATAGAAATATACGTTTAGTGTTGGTTCATCAATAGATCCCAAAAGTTACCATTCGGAGCCTTTAACATAAAGGTCTAACTTACTAGGTAGTGTAGCAACATCAGGAGATTAAGTTCCATGATAACCAGTGACTAATTATTGTTTCATACTTCATTAGTTCCTTCAGGTTACTGGAGCTCATGTACATCATTGGTTTAGAATCAGGGTTTTTTGAACTCCACTACGTGGACTCTCCGTGTCCATCAACCCGGTTAAAGTGTCAGATATAACATTTTATTCTTTTCACATTTATTCTATTACATATTACCACTTATTTCATTGTTTATCTTTTCTCATCCATTAGTACACACTTCACAACTATGGGACAATGATCATTTGATTACGTAATAAGTGGAATAGTAACATGATTCTAGTTTATTATAAATAATTAAACAAATAAATTCAATAGTAATGTATGATGTAATACAATTTAATGAATAAAATGTTAATGTGTCTCCTTTATCCATTTCATTTTTATCTTTACTAATCTATTCAATTCAATGATTCTGTTAAGTTCATTACTTGATTCATACAGAATACGGGTAATACAACTATAACACTTTAATGTATACAACCTCTTATAGTCGTAAATCACAAGACAGAAGAAAGTTGAAGTTAGATGGTGGTTGGAGGTAGTCGACAGGAAACCCTGGACCTGGGTTTCGTGCTATTTGGCACTCGTCAGCAAGATGTACCAGTAATCTTGAGGGAACTGGTGCTCTCTGGCGGATTCAAACTCGTGTCACCCAGCTTCACAGTCAGACACGTTACCACTGAGCTATCCGAGCCGCGACTGACCTCTATAGGACTGAGATGTAATCACAACTGATTGATCACTGGGTGGCGATCAATGTCATGCGTGTCTAATCCTTATTAGTGGAGACCGAATTCTGTCGATCATGTTGCAATGTGGCTACCAATCTAGGTGACTCGACACTGCAGGCACTATGTAATTCGGACTGCACTAATAAGGACTAGACATGCATAACATTGATCGCCACCCAGTGATCAATCAATTGTGAGGAACTAGAAGTGCGTGTTGAGTAACAATTAAAATGTACATAAAATCATAGATATCAACGTTTGTTATATCAACATTATCATTTAGCCAATTCACAAAGAGGCATGTTATATTACTGTCCAATCGTAGCATGTCACGTTGATATTCTAGAAAGCTCCATCACATTCCGATTAGATGAAAATTCTTCGACTTCTTTAAAGTCACTGAAGGCTCTAACGTAGTTCTCGAAAGCTTTCCCAACAGGTTCGAATGGATTTAATACCATTTAGTATATTGTATAATTCATAATTCGTTGAAGAAATATATGAAATGAAACAAGTATTAAGTTGGTAGGTGCTACTTACTTACCTACTTACTTATGCCTGTTACTCCTCGTAAGGGAGCATTGGCCACCCAGCAGGTATAAATTAACCGTAAAAATCGATGAGAGTATATGAGATTATGTAATAATTGTTAACATTTGAATTTTGGCAAATCAATTGAGAATATCGGGAATTGTTGAAATCTTCAAGTATCGATAAAAAAGCATCCAATCACGATTGACTGATCACTGGGTGGTGATCAGTGTCATATGTGTTGGGTGCAAATTGAATGCTATCAACCAAGTTGCAATGTAGCCAGCAGTCAAGGTGATTCAACATTGCGTGCTGGAAGTGGATAGGACACACATTGAGAAAAGCACCCAACTGCATCACAAGACAAGCTCTCATCTGAAATCCTCAAGGCCAAAGGAGAAGAGGAAGACCAAAGAACACATTATACCAAGAAATGTAGACAGATATGAGAAGAATGAACAAGAATTGGATGGAACTAGAAAGGAAGGTCCAGGACAGAGTGGGTTGGAGAATGCTAGCTGGTGGTCTGTGCTCCATTGGGGTAACAGGAGTAAGCAAGTAATTGATTATTGTGATTTAATTTAAAGGCCCCTAATCCTTTTGTGATATTTATTTTGATCATAGAATGGTATCATATCCAACTATTATCTATATTATGTTTCGTACTAATCAAGTCAGAACTTCATCAGTAACCCAATCAGTAAACATTGTCATGTTTACAATGAAATATGATAATAAGTATTGAGAAATCTATTCAATTAATTACAATGAAGACAAGTTTATCAAGTTAAAATCAATTTGAATCAGAATAAAGTAGTGTTTGTTTAACAATCTCTACATTAGTATAAAGATACTACGTTAATAATAAGGAGTCTCGAAGTAAATAATTCCATGGTTTCATCTTCTTTACAGAAAGTTCAGTAAATATTTCAACATTGCCCTACAATTGAAAAAGATACATATTGTCTTATTTGAGAAAATGTACTGATCAGAAAGAATGTTGACATTCTGAATAAACTTACTTGACGATTAACTTGTAATTTATAGTCTTTTGAGGGGGGGAGCGTCTGGCTGGAATCAAACCCGAACCGTCGGCATGGCAGGCAAGCATTCTTTCATTGAGTCGCCACCGCTGTGTCAATGAGTAGACTTCTAGACTTGTGATGGAGTTTTGTTCTCTGAGCTGGATGGTTTGATCGTGGAGCTTTCATCGTTCTTCTGAATCACATCATCATCAGCACAAACTTCAGATAGAAGTGAAGTGTTCGAAGTTTGTGCTGATGATGTCGTTCGGAAGAACGATGAAAGGTCCACGACCAAACCATCCAGCTCAGAGAACAAAACTCCATCAAAATCATCCACATGAGCTGCAAATCTTCTCCACCATCTCAAACTTCTAGACTCTAGATTTTTGATGAATAAACTCAACGAAGACAGACCAATCTCTAATCCGATGCATTCAACAAATCCTGTGCAGCACGACTTGGACATACTCAAATCGTATTATCTTGTTGATACTTTGTCCTCATGTCAACTTTTCTCATTGATCCATCCGGCGGATCGTTTTATTATGATTGTATTAAAAAATCCATTCTCCTATTCGACTTATTTCATTCCGTTATACACTAAAGCAGATTATACGTCAATAGTCAGAATGTATATTTCAATAACAATCATTCGTAGGGTCATGATCTGAATGAATGAACTACTCTCGCTTAATGAATGAATTGTAACTAGCAGTGGAATTTATCATTCACTCTGAGGCTCATCAAGTGAACACACCTGGATTTCATTGCCAATGTCTACGCTAGGAAATAGATCTAGCAATATGTGCATCAAACTATGACATGCATATTCGTTGAGTTACTGAATTGAGATATTCGCAGTGATCAATTCGGTCACATGTAACCTACATTCTCCAACCATTAGTTAAGATTGTCACGCGGACATCAACCAAATAGTCTGCATCTATCAGTATTGTTCATACCACAAGCTAGTGACTTCAAGCACTGATGCCACGTTTTGTTTTGGTCGCCCCTAACTTTCTTCCAACCCTCCCCAACACTAGTCAGCATTGCATGTCGTGGTAATCGATGTTCATGTATATGTGAAGTTGGGGTGATCCAGAAAACTTCTTGCAAAAGACAAGAAAGGCTCAAGAAACACTAAGAAGCATTTTATTCAATCAGCGTTCACTTGAAGTTTAGCCAGAAACATTATGAAAGTGAAAACTCACGTGTAGAGTTTTTGATTAGCTGATTACTATACTGCTACTATGCTTAATAGCATTCCAGAATTTTCAGGAAACCAAAGGACATCTAAAATACTATAAAAACCCTATATTTTCCGTAGAAAGCGAACCTTTGGAGTGAAGTGCTTCTCGCATATTTTGCGCCTTTTCTCTCGTGTTCAGTTCGCTGTGTAGTTCTAACTTGAAGGTTACGAGAATAGCTTAGAAACGGAATATAGCGTTCAATTAGCAAGACTTATCACGTAACACGTGGTTCAAACATCTTAGTCGATGAAGATTCACAACCTCATCAACTGATTTACCAATATCATTCCCTAATACCTTGTATCTGTCTAACCTTCCTACTACTTATCCGAGATATAACATACATCATTCTATGAAGGAAAACCCAACTGGGAATGATATTTCCAGTCAAATTCTGATGTTCCTTCCAACAACAAAAGGAACTAACATCTTGTATGTGTTAATTATAAGTAAGCAAATGGTATGACAATGGTCAACATGGAATGACTTCATTTTACTGAAAGAAAAAAAACTTACCATAATTTGTGAAGTAAATTTCTTTTTAAAAAAAAGAACAAACAAAATGTAAAATTGAATGAAACCATGATTGGAGTCAGTTGAAGCTAAACCATCATGGAAAATTTGAAAGCAATAGATAACTGTTTCGTCCTAGTATTGGACTCTTCAGCAATTGAACACATACACGACCCCGTCTCACAAGATTCTAACCCAGGGTCTATCGGTTTGGCGCGCGAACGCTTAATCTCTAGATCACTGAACCGGCCAGCAACAAACAGTGTTATTGTCTTGAACTTTACGGAATGTGATACTTTGTTGAAATTCACTTGATGTTAGTCAAACTTTTGACTGGATTCCTGAAACAAGTCCAAAGAAGGTGTTAATTCTATCGAAGCGTCCAAGTAACCCCAATTGAGATACGCGCAAAATCGAAGTTCCAAAACAACGATTTGTCTACAATAGCGGTTTTTTATTGAATAATACACAAAATTTTGCTACAAACCTCAACTTGTGAGGTGTCTAGGCGTTCAAACGCTTCCTTCAAGAATGAAAATAACAAAGGCTTCGATAGTACAAAGACAGCTAATAGCTGTGTCTAAATTTGATAACAGTTTATGAGCAACCGAAACTCGAACCAAGAGCAAACAATATGGAAACTGTTGCGTTTAAACAAATGCACAAAACTGTGGGTACCCGTTACAGTAATTTAAGCACGGTGATTATAATGATAAATACAATGATAAGTACAATGAACGTTAAAAATATATGTGAACATTTCAGAATGTCACAGTAGAACTCGAGTTACAACATAAGTGTGAAAGTTGTTCGGAATACAACTGCTTACTGAATGTAAATAAGTAGTATAAGACAATATACAAAAGAGTAGAAAGGGAACAATGTAAGACAAACTTAACAGAAGGTGTGTCTAGACCTAATGGAACTTATTCTTCAATCAAATAATAGAGCATATTAATAACATACAGTGGAAGATTCAACGATTCTGTCAATGAACTTTACTCAATGTTTCTATGAATTTCCGATCAAAATTTTATATATAAATCCTTGAAATTGTAAACCATTCTAAGATTTGCAGTTCTTTAGTTCATTCCTATGTGAGTGCTTATTTACTTACGCATGTTACCGCTTGTAAAGGAGCATAAACCGCTAATCAGTCTTCTCCATTCAGTCAGGTCCTGGGCAATGCTTTTCAGTTGTTTCTAGTTGTTATTCATCCTTTTTTATGTTTGCTTCCAATTCCCAAAGTAATGTGTTCTTCGGCCTTCTTCTTCTAGGTTGTCCTTCAGGATTCCAAGTTAGGAATTGTCTCGTGAGGCAGTTTGATGATTTCCTTGATGTGTGTCTGTTATGTGTCGACAGGGATAATGAAAGATAACTTTTGGGACCCATTTGTGGACCAATACTATACTTACATTTTTATCATATAATTGTTAATTAACTACACTATTCATATTTATGTCTCTCTTATTATAAGCTTTATTTTGACCCATAAACTATTATTATACGTTTTACCATTCTTGAGTTATACCCAGTCTATCAATTACTACCTCCCTCATTCACAGCCACATTTGGCTTATTCTTGTACAAATGTTGTTTCATATTTTGTTGGTACGATGTGGTCTGTTTGATTGGTATATAAACAGAGTATGTTTGAAATAAAGGATTCACATCGCAGAGGCCTAGATTGGTGTTCTGAACTTATCTGGCTGGGTTAGGCGGGAAGCAGGACCAATCAGGACTCTAGGCTGCTCGCACGTGTTTTACGCGTCCTTGGTCCGATCGATAAGTCGCTGCTCTCTAATTGGCGGTTACGAGTTATTACAGTGTCCCATCCACTTCTATCTCCTTTTCCTAATTTCCTTTTCATTTGGAAGCTGATATGTCCTCTCCCATAGTAGGTTGTTGCTGATGGTAACCGGTCAACGGTTATTGAGTATATTATGTAGACCATTGTTTATAAATAACTTTTACCGTTTTAATGATTGTTGTGGTAGTTCTCAAAGTTTCAGCTCCATACAGTAGAAGATTGTGACTATGATAGTGGCTGACAGTTGTTTTGAGTTCCATATGTCTTTCATTTGTATTTATGTTGTCATTGCCTTGCCAATCGTTGTCTTTACGTTTGCATCAGATCTTCCACATTCATGGATGATGATACTGAGATAAGTGAAACTTTCCACATCTTCCAGAGTTCGTCCATCAAGTGTGATTGAGTTGGTGTTCTCTTTGTATTATTTGATACAGTGGCTTCTGCTACACTGTTTATCCTGACCTGGATTTGTTGATGTGTATGGTTACAGAAGAGCTAGGTCATCTACGACGTCCAAATCGTCCAGTTAATTCCAAACTGTCGATTGAATGACTTTTGAATAGTTGATCATAAATGTATGTTTAAACAACAAAGACATAAATAATCGATAAAAGGAATGTTTAAGATCATGAAAATTACTCACAGTAGAATTTGATATATTGACCTGTGAAGAAAAGAAATACACATATAATGTATTCATACAGTTAAATGATAATAATCTCAATGGATTATCAATCTGATATCTAAGTAAATGTAAAAAATTAGGGTTTCAATATACACTCTGTGAACTTAGATTTGAAGGTGGATGTATTATTTAAACCAAATTGATTATTCGAAACTGTCTTCATTCTACCAATGCTAATTTACAGCAATGAAGTTGGTTAACGTTGAATATTTCTATGGTAATATGATCAATTTAGATAAAATACGATTTAAACAGTCGAGATCATGAGTCAATTGAAGCTGGACCACCATAGAAAACCTGGGAGCACTGGACGGCAGTCTTGTCCTAGTACGAGACTCCCCAGTACTACGTACGCACGATCCCGCCCGGCGGGACCCGAACCCAGGACCTATCGACGTCGCACCAGGAGCTTAACCAACTACACCACTAGGCCGGTACCTAACGATGTTAATGTCTAACTTCAAATAACCCACGGAAATTGAGTGACACATCCACCATTGTCATCAGTGATTTACTACCTGGTCACTGCTTCTCACTAGAACTCCAGGATATATATCTTGAAGCCAGTCACTAGTGAGTATAAATTGATTAGTATCAGAAGGTATTTTGTGGAGACTATAGTAATTTAAACAGTTAAGACCATGAGCCAATTGAAGCTAGATCACCATGGAAAACCTGGAAATACGATTTGTTTATTGTCAAACTAGCATGACTAAACCAAAATGTCACATCAGTCCATGAAGTCACTAACTTGTAGTGTGAGCCAAGTTGATAAATGCAGACTAATTGGTTGAGGTTGACGTGACTATTGTAACCAATAGTTGGAGACTTTGGGTGGCGTGGCTCAAAATCGATCACAATGGCATCGGTGTATACATTCTCTGTCCTCCTCTAAACTATGCGATTAAAATCGCTTTATATCTTTCTTTCTACCAACTAATTCTTTCTTCGTCTATCATATCCTTATACACAATCTTTCTTTTATATATTATCACTATTGAATTAACTACTTCTATGAATCCGGCGTTCGTCTTGATGTGCTAATTAGGTATGGCAACTTGGACTGATGCATATATGTGTGCCTACTCCTACATTGGTGATGATGATTATAATAACGAATAATGAAATACACCATGATGTAATCAAATGGTTTCATTGAAAATATTAATAATCGTTCGCAATTGAGAGGTAAATAGAAAGTTCCATTAAACTTACGATGATTCTTCAATATCTTCACTAGAAAACAAAACAGTTACGTAATGAATATCTCAAGGGTTATAAATTTACATCAACGGAATTCTAATACAAACTACACATATTCAACTATTAATAAACTGCCAAAAACTATAATCATAAACATGATCCATACTTGTTATTAATGTGGTATCAGTCTAGTTCTTGGATATACTCTTAGGTTAATTTGGCAGTTACCGTATTTTCTTCACCGTCACAAGGCAAACCCTCATCTGAAATCTTCAAGGCCAAAAGAGAAGAGGAAGATCAAAGAACACATTATGCCAAGAAATGTAGACAGATATGAGAAGAATAAACAACAATTGGATAGAACTAGAAAGGAAGGCCGAGGATAGAGTGGTTTAGGGGAATGCTGGTCGACGGCCTGTGTTTCATTAAGGGTAACAGGCGTAAGTAAGTAAGCAAAGATTTTCTCTCTGATAGGGCGATATAACGAACAATTTGTCTCAGTATGAAACAATAACAGGAATACACAAGGGGAAACCATCTTAAGTTGGTACAAAATTACTGGATCTCTTGGTAACATATGAGAACTATATATTGAATACTTCATTTGTAAAATTCCATCATTTGTTCGCCACATTCTTTATGATTCTTTTAGTCCAAAATTTCTTTCTGTTTCCCTGATCTTCTTAGTTTACTGCTGCCAGATTTTCCACTTACGACTGATGTTACATACTACTAATATCTGTCGATATCAGTAGCATATTCTACAAACGTATCAAATTAATAATTGATCATACAATTTGTGAATGTAAAATTTGACAAATTGTAGAGTATATCTCCTACATGTCATTCAAACATTTCAATACACATTTGATACTCCTCCTCCTCCTCCTCCTCCTCCTCCTCCTCCTCCTCCTCCTCCTCCTCCTTCTCCCCCTCCTCCTCGTCCTCCTCGTCCTCCTCGTCCTCCTCGTCCTCCTCGTCCTCCTCTTCCTCCTCCTCCTCCTCCTCCTCCTCCTCCTACTACTACTACTACTACTACTACCAATACTAATACTAATACTAATACTAATAATAATAATAATAATAATAATAATATTAATGTTTTTGAAAGTTATAACAAATTAGAACATTTGTTAAGCGCTCACGTCGTAGGTTCTCTAGCAAGAAACATTACAAATTGTACAATTGGATAATTTCACAAACCATAAAGAGATGGATTGGTCTGATATTGGATAAGGTAGGCTAAATGAATATTCATTCATGTACAATAAACGTACAATAATAATAATCATAACAACAGTTATCTATGAATAGGAAAATTGGTCTTATCTAAAATTGGAAGCCGTAGACGGTCGTTTCGTTCTAGTGTAAGATTCACTAGCTATACAATCATCAACCCTCAGTACAGTAATCGAACTCACAACCTTAGATCTCATATGCAAACGCCTAACATCTGAACATCTAAATCTCTTTTGATAGGATGAATGAAACAGAAGCCATTTTAATGAAAAGGTCAATCAATGGCAATCAGAATTCGTTTAAGGATCAAGTTCAGTTCATTGGGTCATTGAATCAATTTCCTAAGGTTAGAATGGTATATATATGGACGTGTATTTATATATTTCATTCGGTAGTCCAATACACTTTCTCACCTACTCTTTTGTTTTCGCTCAAGTGGTCAGTTGAGGGGGTTAAGGCTAAGTATACCATGTCTCAGTATTAGACTTCGAACACTGCACGTCATAACATCCTTTATGTAGTAAAATTGGTCATTGAAAATGAATCCATCCAATAATTTATGATCATATCAAACATGATCTAAAAACCCAATATAAAAGAGAGGATCTTGACTTTTGAACATACAGTACTGAAGTGTTTACGGTAATAATTGATGTATCCGATTCTAAATTCTCACCTGAACAACAGATTGAAGCAGTTAACCAATTTCTGAATTAAATATTCATCATTGAAAACAACAACGTATGAACCCCCCTTCATGGTTCCTGTACAGTTGATCAATAAATGTTTATTACTGATCAATAAATTGATTGATCACTGAGTGTTGATCAATGTTATGTACGTCAGATCCTCTTTAGGTCAGATAGAATCCTATCGATCAAAGTTGTAATGTGTCTGTAGTAAACGAGAACACAAGTAGGGACCATCGAATTATAGACTGTCTCATTAAAATCTGTGAACTATATAGTAAATAGTTCATTTGCGAAATATCAATCCATTGTCTCAAACTTGATTGTTTCCTTTTGTAAATATCAGTCCATCGTCTCAGATTTTATTGTTCTTGTATCTTCATATCAGTTGCTTTCTGTTTCCATTCTTTCATCCTTGATCTTCTTTAGATTCTACTGCCAGTGTTATATACTACTTATGTTGATATAAGTAGCACACACCACATGGTCACTAGTCTAGATCAATCGACATTGCGTTCACTGTTGACTACCTCCAACCATCATCTTCTATCTTATTTTAAATTAATGTAGTTCCTTTTAAAAAAAACTCATAAAATAAACTCACATTGTGGTTGTTGTAATTCTGTATAATACAGATTTTAGATAACCTCAGAAATGTTGAATTATGGAATTGAGAAACATTAGAATATCCTTAATAACATTCATGATAAGACCAATCAGTCCAGTCAACTACAATGTAGGGCCAAGCGTACATATGCATCAGTTCAAGTTGTCATACCTCATTAGTACAGCACCCACAGTCTCCAAACATTGGTTACGATAATCACGCAGACCACAACCAAGTATTCTGCATTCATCACCATGGCTCAGACTAAAAGTTAGTGACTTCAAGGATTGATGTCACATTTTTGGTTCGGCCGCCCCTAACTTTCTTCTAACAGTCTCCAACACTAGTCAACATTGCACATCAATGTCAGGCAGTCAGCTACATTGTAGGAACAGGCACATATATGCATTGGTTCAAGTGACCATACCACATGAGCACAACAAGATGAGCCACAAATTCATAGAAGTAGTTAATTCAATGGTAGTAAATATGTATATATACCTACGCCATTGTGATCGACTCTTATCCATATCAACCAATGTTATTAGGTGTTGGCGTGTAAGTATATCAACGACTAATAACATTGTGTCTAAAAGATCAAGTCATCACAATACATATAAATAGTAGTTTTTATATTTAGAATCCATTTATAAGTATCGTATATACACAGGAATGTGATAGAAAATGATATAAATAAAGACATAGGTAACAATTTTTCTTAACAATGCATAACATACTCCCAAGTTGGTTCCACCCTGAAGTTATAATGTTAAAATGCAAAATAAACAAACACATAATCCTTTTAAAGAAAAAACTCGGAATGCTTTTATTATCAAAAAGAGGATTTTGTGAAGATTGTTATAAGTTAATAGTTGAATTCGAATTGTATAAGCGAGATTGTAGATGAGCATTGATGAGGAGTACTATACTGGGACGAAACAACCGTCTAGTATTTTCAGATTTTCCATGGTGATCTGCAAGAATAAAATTGCTTTATATCTTGCTTTCTACCAACTAATTCTTCCTTTCTGTATTATATCTGTAAATGGGATCTTTCTTTTATATATTACTATCATTGAGTCCGGTGTTCAGCTTGCTCAACTAATCAGGTATGGCAACTTGGATCGATGCATATATATGCCTGGTCCTACATTGTAGCTGACTGACTGACTATCATCCTTTAATTATGAACTTATCAAGATATATCTGTTAAGATATATGAATATTTTAATCTTCCAGACAAGCATTGCATAATATTTTCATATAGTTGGAGATAGTCTTCTATGACGGTGTTTACTATGCTAACCAACTGAGGTATCAAAATCAATGTCTTCAGTGATCAAATGTATTGGTCATAAATTTTTGAATAGCCTTTACATTCCCCGTGATCGTGAATAACTAGTCTCTTTCATCATATATCACTTTTCCACTGTTAGTCTGAATCCAGGTAGTGCTTTACAGTACTGGGTTCGGGTCCCGGAGTGAACATCAACTGTGAGATGCTATTTATTTATTTATTTTATTTTTAACACATAGATATTGGTACAATGAGGCGCCAAATATATATGCGCCACACAAATCTCATTCGATATGTGTGATGGCTGTGATACTGCCCGGGTGCCCAAACCGAAGCAGGTGGTTTTCTTAGAGGGCCACTCCTCGAGCCTTCGACTTAAAGGTCTGACCCACAAGGCAGTGAAGCATCGTAAGGAGATGCAGTCCTATGGTAGCCGGTGACCAACGATTGGTTCATACGCCATTTGTTCCCGTAGGATAATGGAGCCCATGTGCACCATTGGTTTGGAATCTGGTTAATGCGCCGGACATTCGCTTTTCGTCCTCTCATTTTCGTAAACAACAGTAATGCCACGAGAAGACAGTGAGTAGGACTTCCCTGGCAGAGGCTATATACGCGTGACCATGTGAAAGCATTTCGAGAGAGAGAGCGGACTCTCCACACTCTCGGCCGTACCAGGGCATTTGGGGATTGAAACGCGAGTCAAACTGTATCCCATAGCTAGCTACTATTCATCTTTGTTTAAAAAACTTATTACTTAACACTAGATCGAGGCAATTCTCACAGAATGTACATATGTCAATAACAAACTGATTAATTACAGTCCTAAATAACAATGAGAAGATACAAGTAAAACAACATCGAGTTCACCCCATTGCACAAGTAGGTGAATATTAGGACTCAGTAGCTAAGTGGAGAACACGATGTTGCAAGAAGCGAAACAGCCGTCCATTACTTCCAGGTTTTCCATGGTAATCCAGCTTTAATTGACTCATGAATTCAACTATTTTAAAAGAAGCCCTGTTCATCTTACACCACTTATAAAAATAGACTATACTATAATGTAAGAAGTAGTTACAATTAATTGATCACTGAATGGTGATCAATATCATGTTTGTCAGGTTCTGCTTAGTGCAGACTGTATCCTGTCGGCCAATTTGTAATGTGGCTACTAGTCTACGTGACTCACCATTACGTGCACAATGTTGAGGTAGTCGATAGGAAATTCAAGACCTAGGTTTGCAAATTGGTCGTTAGGATTCAATCTGCATTCAAAAAGACCTGACACACATGACATTGATCACCATCTAGTGATCAATCAATTGTAAATAGATCTCAGTCTTACAGGAGTTCAGTCGCAACCAAAATAGAACAGTGATAACGTCTCTGAATGTGAAGCTCTGTGACACGAGATCAAATCCGTCAATGAACATTAGCTCCCTCAAGATTACAGGTACCCTTTGCTGACAAGTGCCAAATAACACAAAACTTTGGTTTCGAATTACCTTTAGCCGCTATCTCATCTTAATAATTAGTATCTATATTCTTTAATAAGTAAAATATTTCAACACATTGATAATCTGTGTTCTATCGTGTTAACTGCCTGGAGCCCTCATGGAAGCTACTACCGGTCCCAAACCCGGATAAAGAAGAAGAGTTGAGCATGAGCTTAGCAACCCCATCCTGCAGATAATTAACTCGCTAAAAACATGCTAACCATAAGTAGAAAAGATAATGAAAATGATTCATTGAAACTTACTCTGTTACAGTTTCTTTTGGGAAAAACTCTAATGTAGATCATTTGATGAACAATTAGAAAATTATTCATTTCCCTAATATTTAAAATAATGACTAATTATGAAATAAAATATACAGATATTTCATTCCTGACATAATTATGAACATATTCTGTTGTGTACTACTGATGTCAACAAATATAAGTAGTAGCAGTATGTATTATCAATCGGAAGTGAAATACCTGGGGGGAGGGAGGCAGAAGGTGATTGCTGTGGAGATGAAGGAACAATCAAGTTTGAGATGATTGACTGATATTTACTGTATGGTTCTCAGATTTTACTAAGAGAATCTGTAACTTTATGTTTAAGTACGTTTGGTTATCCCCACATGTGAACTCGTTCACTACAGTAATTGTAACAGTACTAATAATACTAATAGTGTGCTGTGTACTACTGAAGTCGACAGATATAAGTAGTATGTTACATCATTCGAAAGTGAAGTGTCTTGTTGCGGAAGATTAAGAAAATCGAGGAAAAGAGAACGAGAACAGTGAAGGATTGATGTGGAAATTAAGGAACAATGAAGTTTGAGACAATTGATTGACATTTTGTGTGTTCAAATACATTCGATTGTCTCTACTTGTGTGTTGTCGTTCATTACAATATTAGTCGATTGTATTCAGTATGGAATTTCAGTCATTCGCTTCTTTGTAATAGTTGATGACTTAAACTAATACAGATTCAGGATTTTAATTACTTACTTACGCCTGTTACACCTCATGAAGGAGCATAGGCTGCTCACCAGCATTCTCCATCCAACCCTGTCCTGTGCAATCCTTTCCAGCTCCTTCCAGTTGCTATTCATCCTTTTCATATCTGCTATTATCCGACGTAATATGTTCTTTGGCCTTCCTTTTTTCCGTCTTCCTTCAGGATCCCAAGTTAGGGCTTGTCTCGTGATGCAGTTTGATTATTTCCTTGATGTATGTCTTATCCCTTTCCATCGTCTTTTCCTAATTTCCTCTTCAGCTGGAAGCTGGTTTGTTGTCTCCCACAGAAGGCTATTGCTGATGGTATCCGGCCAATGGATGTAAAGTATCTTGCGTAGACAGCTATTTATAAATACTTGTACCTTCTTGATGGTGGTTGTTGTAGTTCTCCAAGTTTCAGATCCTTACAGTAGAACTGTCTTCTTCTTCATTTAGAAGATTCAGGATTACTCTCTTTTTAACCATCGACGTAATGATCAAAAATTCATATCAAATACTATTCCTTTTGCACTAATTAGTGGAATATACAAACAGTTTGTTTTCATTCCATTGCATTGAATTCATCTATGATAGATTTTCGATGGGAATTTAAAATTCTATTATCTGATAGAAGTGTGAGACGCGTTTCGTCCTATATCGGACTCGTCAGCTAGATGGACTTACATTCCAAATTTGATGTTCACACCGGGACTCGAACTCAATACTGATCAATTATAGTTCTAAACATCAATAGTAGAAGAGCGTTGACGTTCATATTGAATTCCATATATTCTTCAGTTGTATGAATACGACTCATCCTTTGCCAATCGTTACCTTCATGTCTGTATTAGATCCTCTTTCTGCATTGATAATGCTTCCTAGTTACATAAATGATTCCACATACATTTCAACAATTTACTGTATTTGTTTTCATATAATAAGAGTTTAAAACATAGTTCTTGTAAGCGCTATTGTAACATATAAAGATACACATATATGGATGTTAATGTAGGGTCTAAAGTGAATGATTTTGTTCTAAACAAAATGATGATTATGTACTTACCTCTAGGTATACTAATGAGCACTACAATATAACAATTATGATTGGACATATTGATTAGTGTTTTAAGACTTAGTTTTGGAATATAGTCATACAAAGTATATAGACTGATATCAGAAACTGTTTAGAAGTTCTGTTGGTGCCCATACTACTATTAGACAATACCTACAGCAGACATCATAGGTATCTATATATTATTAAAGACGAATTTATTCCAACATATAACAAACAAAGAAAATGGAGAATCTTGGCTACAAGCTTTGTTACCATAGCAACGAGATCATACATCAGTTCCTCGATATGATCTTACGAAGTCAGAGAAAGGCTGTAAAACGTTTTACTCAATCTATATACTGCACAAGACTATCTAGCGAATTGATCGATGGCGAGACTCTAATTTATGGACAACCTTGAACGACTCTTGTGTGACCTTGAGAAAGATTAGACAATCAGCAAACAAACAGTATAGAGTAAAAATATGTTATACAAAACCAAGGAAATAAATTGGATACACTTCTTAGACGTGGTTCAAAAACTTGTCAAGGTTAGAGAGAGGTTCAGAGGTTCTAAAATCGTAAGGCAGGCATTGGAGGAAATCATCCAAACAGCTACAGAATAGTCGGCATCTGGAGCCACAATAAAGTCTCAAAAACTCTTTCAACCTCGACCACACAGCTTTAATATTGTTTATGTGCACTCCGGTTGTTGAGTGAACAAAATGCTACTTGTGGATAACAACACGATGCACATAACCAAGCCAATGTAGGAGTCTGTACGCTCTCCAAACATCCGTATATATTGTAGTACCTGGCTGCAACCAGTGTTACTGGTACTTCTATTATCCAGTTCGCGATAATTGTCATAATTTGCCTTAGTTAGGAACTATATATATGGGGTTTTCATCACGAACTGACATCAGCTATAATGCCAAAAATCTAATTAGCCAAATGGTTGAAAGGCTTTCGCGTTAAAACCCGAGATCTATTATCTTATACCTGATTGATTCGTCCACAAATTATAGTCCCGCCGTTTTATTTGTTATAGCGGCCTAATTATCATGTTCTGTATAAAATCCCCTATGAACTGATCGTACATTAGCATTAAGTATTGAAGTTGGCGCTGGGACCTTGAAATCTCTCAAACGCTTCTGATTGGCTCGTCCATGAATTATTGTCTCACCGAAATCTGTACTGTCATCATCTCCACTTATTACGTAATTATGATTCACTATATATTGATCACAGATGGATTGTTGTGCGGACAACCCCACTGTGAGTTTGTTAAGGATGAAAATCATAGATCATCATCATCATCGTCATCTATCCATCTTCTCTCAGTTTTCTTTTACATTCTTCATGATACTTTCAATCCTGTTGTGTATCCGATTGATTTGTGTTTTCTTTCTATTTCTCATTAATTTAATTATCGTTTGGTGAACATTCCATTTTCGTTTTCTACTGCATACTACTCATATTTATGTATAAAAGTAGTACACATCACATAATGATTAGTTATGCAATTTGTAATGATAATTGTCTTTATTGGTAAGTGTATCACTTCTAAACATGTCTATGTGTTTGTACCTTTATTCAGGATTTCTTTTCAATGTGCTTGTATAATGATTCCTTAATAGTAACTGAATAATTACTTCCTTACTTACGCCTGTTGCTCTCAATGAAGCATAAGCCGCCGACCAGCATTCTTCAACCTAACAATATAACTCTACTCATTCCGTTGTGAGGAATGATTCTATGTATCTCCTTGATAACCATTTCACTTGGATGAGTGATAGTTTAACCCCCAGAAATGTATAAACACCAGTTGATGATAGGTTCTACTAACAGATTATTATCATATTCGTAAAGCACTTTCATCTAAACTACAACATTCACCTCGTTTACGACCGAATTTAAGATAAGTTCTTGATGTTTTATTTAGAAATCACCTAGATGAATTTGAAGTTTACGTAGACATTCGGCATAAATGTGCCGGTAAGTAGTGAATTGATTGTATTTTGAAAATGTTTTCCGTTACTGTCTAATCCAATGGTTTCAGTGGTCATTTGTTCGTCATGATATCTTAATGTTGTAGTGTCAGTTGATATGTTAAGCCAATATTACCTTGTTCTAGCTTCTGGATAGGCCAATCTATTCATTCTATTTGAGTCACATTTTGACCTTGTTAATTATTCGCTTATCAATCTTGACTGTTTTTATACGAGGGCATATGTGTGTGCTCTTCTCAACGCATTCATTATATGTCAGTAACTTATTTTTGTTTGACCGTAGATATTGAGTAACGCTCGGTTAAATGGAGTTGGCTCACATGCACTCTCTACCACGCGTCATTTCGCTTTACCCTCTTCTCTTCGCTTCATTCCTCGACAGCTTGTCTAAATCAATGAGTGCATGAAATATACACATTCAATAATCCATTCTTATATTTGACTTATTTAATTCCCTTATTGACTAATGCGAGTTAAGTCGATGATAATATACGAGGATTGACCATATGTATATCTCAATGGTAATCAGAAACGATGTCACTGGAGTCAGATCCCGTGCCACTGAATTGGTGAGCCCATCGACAACGTTGTGCGGTCTAATTGATATCAAAGGGAAGGGTCTCATTATAAAGTTGTGGATTTGTATTGCTTAGGAGGTACATATTAAGATTTAAGCACTATCCAAAATTGGATGGTGATGATATACAGACACATGGAAGTTCACTTACTTGGAGCTTCTGTAAATAGAAATAAATTAAAAGTAAATATCAATGTCCGTGTCATGTAAAGTATAAAATAAGAGTCAAGACCGCTTCACTTCAAGTTACTGTACGTAAAATACATTCCACTTGATGAATGATCTTACAGTCGATGTAAAGGAATTTCAGTAGCATCCATTTGTGCTCTGAATAAATCTTATCTTTACATTTCATTGATAAAAGTTAGAATTTCAACATTAAATCAGCCTTCACAGGTCTATGTTACAAATCTCAACCAATTAGTGATATTTCATCATTCTCAGTCTACTTCTAATTCATTTAGTCTATCAAGAATGACATGGAACCATCATGTGTAATTCGTAGTTATGGTAAACTCAGATAGGAGTTTTGTAGATATTATAGTAATTTAATACTTAAATTCATGAGTCAATTGAAGCTATGCTACCATGGAAAACCTAGAAGCGCTGGAAGGCCGTTTCGTCTCAGTATGGGACTCCTCAACAGTGCGTATCCACGACCTCGCTTCGTGGGATTTGAACTCAGGACCTATCAGTCTGTCGCGGGATCGTGGATGTGCATTGCTGAAAAGTCCTACAATAGGACGCAACGGCCGTCTAGTGCTTCCAGGCTTTCAATGATGGTCTACGTCCAACTGACTCATGGTCTCAACTATTGATAATAAATTATACTAAACTATTTTAAATTATTTGCTACCTATTACATGACAAAACAATTTTGACATGTCAGCATTTTCCAATTCGCCGGTAATCGTTTAAATGGTGTGTACAAAGACAAACGGTAGTAACTTTGAAAGAAAACTCAATGATCCAATCTTTGAAGACTGTTAGTATTAAAATTCCGAAACAAAATAATATACGGATAGGCCATCCACTGAGAAGTGTAACAGATGAGTATGGTAAGACTATAATTTATGGACGACCTTTGAGCGACGCCTAAATGACTTTGAGAGTGTATACCTATTTACTAGGGCTAAATGATGGTTATAAATCAGTTTGAAAAATAAGGGTTATGATTCGTAATTGATGGTTAGTTTTAGTCATTAGATCTATAGTTTTCATCGTGAACTGACATCAGCTAAAATGCTAAGACGCTAATTGACCAAATGAGTGAATGAATTTCGCGCCAATATCCTATACCTGTTTTCCTAAAGCTGATTGGTCCGTCCATAAACTATAGTCTCGCCACTAATATTTCACAAAATATCACAATGGTTACTTTTCATACAAGCAATATCAACGTGATGCAATTTGGCACAGTCATTTAACATGTTCTTCTTGAAAGTTAAGGATAGATAATCAACTAAATGCTTTAGTTTTATAGCTCGCTGGTATCAGATTAAACAATACTGGCTCAGTGGTCTAGAGATTCAGAGTTCACGTACGAGACCAAAGGTCATGGGTTCGGATCCTGTGTGCTGAACGGTGGACGTGTACTGTTAGAGGAGTCCTATATTACTAGAATGAAACGGCGGCACAATGGATCCAGGTTTTCAATGTTGATCTAACGTTGATGCATTCATAATATCAATCTAAGGTCAATAATCTCTACAACTACCCGTTATATTTATTTTATTTTTTTAAACGCATAAATATTAGTACAAGAAACCATCAAATACATATGCGCCACACCAAACTCATTTGATTTGTGTGAGAGCTGGGATACTAATCGGGTGCCCAAAATGAAACGGGTGGTTTTATTAGGAGGCCACACATCGAGCTTTTGACCTAAAGGTCTAATCCACAGGGCACTGGAGCAACGTCAGGAGATGCACTCCCATAGTAGCTGGTCACCAATAACTAGTTCATACTCCAATCGATCCCTCAGGATCCTGGAGCCCATGTGCACCATTGGTTTGTATTCAAGTCTTTACAAATCCCCTTTCAATTCGTATCAGAAAACAATGGTAGGTGTGTTGCTGAACTTCTTGAATTAGTTGAAGTTAGACAGTAAAACCATTGGATACCGTCCAGCTCAATGATCAAGAGGTTAAACGTTCACACGCGAGACCGATAGGTCCTGTGTTGGAATCACACGAGGCCGGATCTTGAATGCGCACTGCTGAGGAGTCTCATACTAGGACAAAAAAGCCGTCCAGTGCTTCCAGGTTTTCCATGATAGTCTAGTTTAAATCGACTCATGATCTCAACTATTGAAATTACATGTCATAAACAACACCTACTCTTCCAGTGTATCAATTACTTACACATACATTACATTCAATTAACATTATTAAAATATATTTCAATTATGATTTCATATGTATTAATAATCATGAATAGTTACATGATACAGTATAACTTACTTCCACCTCCATTTATCCCTTCGAAAAGAACGAACAAAATAACAACAAGGGGAAACATCAGATTAGTCCTATTTAATTTGTTTGCTAAAGAAAGGAAGAAAAAACGTATGATCAAATTTAAACAAAACTATCTGAAATAATGAATTCACTAGCACAATCACAATTATAATCATACAAATGAATCTAATAATGATAATAATGACGGTAATAGTGATGTTGTGTTTTACTGTGCATAATGTAAATCGATGAAATTGTGCAGTGTGCAGTGTGTAGTGTATAATTACAAATCATATGATAAATGATTTGTCTTATTAAGATTCGATACATTTGGAAAAACAATTAAAGTACGACGGAACTAAATACCTACATAAATCATGCTAAAAATGATAAGATAGTTGTTATAGAGAATCGAAAACTGAAATAAAATTCACTACATTTTCTAATGACTGGTTGATTGCTAGTTGAGAGTGACACTGATTGTATGTTTGTATGAGTAATTGAAGAGAAAAAAAATGATTCTACATTGTAATTTATAACAATAAAGTATGATAAACTAGACAGTTTTCTTCTTCTGTTAGTTTCTTCTTTGTTTTTTCAAAGGAAAACACTCACTAACATAAACCATATTGGAATATTTTTATATAGAATAGGTATTTTCAAATATGATTTAAGATCAAGTTGAGATTAGAAATTTATGAATAAGCCAATCAGAAGGGTTTCTGAAGGATTTCAAGGTCATGGCGCTAATTTCAGGACTTGATGTTTAAATACAATCAGTTCATAGTGTGATCATTCAGTGACAACAACCAACTGGATTATTAAGAAGTTCCTTTATTTGTGATTGTGGTAATTAAATGACGTGTGGACCTTGTACAAACTAACGTGATGATGTTATCTTTCGATGTGATATGTTTTGAAGGAAGAAGTCTGATAGAATAGAGTTTATTCGCTCGATCCAGATTGAGACTAAATCAAATTGCAAACCGGATAATAAAAGTACCCGTAACACTGATTGTAAACAGGTACTACAATATATAAGGATGATTGGAGAGTGTGGTTGCATGGACTTGTTGATATGAATCTTGTTGTTATCCATAAGTGGGATTTTGTGGATCAAACAAACCGGAGTACACACTAACAATATTGAAGCTATATGGTCGAGTCTGAAATAGTTTTTGCGACCTTATCATGGTTCCAGAGGCCAACTATGATGGAGTCACATGGATGATATCCTCTATTGTATATACTATGATTTTAGAACCTATGAACCGCTTTCTAACCTTGACAAGTTTTTGAACCACGTACAAGAAATGTATCCACTTTAATTCTTTGATTTTGTATCATATATTTTTACTTTATACTGACTGTTTTCTGATAGGTTAATCTTGTTCAAAGTCATCCGACATTCGTTCAAGATCGTCCATGAATTATAGTTTCGCCTAAACAACACTTACATGATCCAGATCGTGTTTCTTATTCTTTATGAAATTTATCGGTTTGGATTTACTTAGATACTTGTTGATTTTCATTCAAGGACTCGAATCTATTGTGTTTCGTCTTAAATGTTTAACTTGTTAACTACTTAAGTAATGAGTTCATATAGCGTTTGACTTGTCTTTAGCATTAAAAAATAAGAAGATTTGACTTACCTTCTTACTTGCTTACGTATGCTATCCCAAAATGAAGCATAGGCCGCCGACCAACATTCTCCAACTCACTCTGTCCTAACCCTTCCTTTCTAGTTCTATCCAATTGTTATTCATTCTTCTAATGTCTGACTCGATTTCTTGGCGTCATGTGTTCTATGATCGTCCTCTGCTTTTTTTGGGCCTTAAGGGAAAAGATTTAAACACAGATGAAAGAAAATTCATTCTCTTTGTAAAAGTAAATATTAAATGATTCGTTGATCTGACTTTAATTCGATTTGATGTTGTAGCGTGGTGTCGAGTCGCGGCTGACTATGAACACCACGACAAGAAGACTGCGTGCCAGTTAACCGATAAAATCTCCCGTAAGCCAAATATCAGAAGACAGTTAATGGCTGTAGTCGAGATGTATTTGTTGATGATCTCGAGGTATCGAAAGAATACTGAGATCGTGCCAAAGAAGTACAAGTGTGGTTACTAAGTGTAACTGAATTCGTACAAGGTCAAAATCAATCGAAGGATAATGGAGTAGTCATATGGCTGTCTTTAGCACAGTTAAACAAACGAGCATAGTAAAACAATCAGTGGTACAATTGGTTATAATAATGATTGTTTTCATTAAATCAATCGCGTTCTTTTGATAAAAGTAGGTCACTATAATGTCAACAAAATATACATACTGCTAACACTCGTATATTCTGATCAACTTAGTTCACATTAAAGAACAAAATAAGCTAAATACAAGAATGAATTTTGCATAGGTATCTATTATATAGTCGTTTATCCTAAACAGAAAGTTAGATAAACAGAATCAAGAGTCTGACCGTAGGAGGTAAGCGTATTAACTCAATTTGATAATGGGCAACTTACTATTTATAGATATGTGATGAATAGGGTATTGATAATTAACAAAGGCAAAATGTAACTGTCTGGAACTTAGAACAACTCTTAATAATACTTTGTACATACAAGAAGAATAGCACTGAGCACGAGTCCCTATATGAACTTCAATGCATATTCAGCTGATCAGTTACATATAAGATGAGAGATACAATCTGAATTCTACTGTGAGATATTATCCAAAGTTTCTTGAAAATGCTTATGATTTGATTATACTCTACTTAGAATGGACATCTACAATGAGAGATGAGTTATTTGTTGCATGTTGAGATTACAAATTAATACGTTCTGTTTCACAAACTCTTCTCAAACTTAATTCACTTGCTATTGTTTCTTTGTATCTTCTCATTGTTGTTTAGGACTGGGATTAATCAGTCTCTTATCGGGATATATGCATCTTGTGCAGACTACCTCAATATAGCCTTAAGTTACAAACATTATAAGCAAAGATAGGTTGTGGTGAGCAGTGGAATCTAAGGATCGCGTTTCGTCCTATTTAGGACTCATCAGCTGGATGTACCTGCATCTCAGAGTTGATGTTCACTCCAAGACTCGAACCCAGCACCGTTCGCTTCAAACACTAACGCGTTATTCACTCATCTACTGTAACACAATGGCGTTTGAAATGAACGGTTACTGATTACTAAAATCTACTGATTTTAAACACGAAATTCATTCCTAATTACTTATTAACTATACAATGAAAAACTGATCAAACGATTTGTACTTCAGTAAACTGTCGATGATTTCTATGATTATGTATTTCATTTTTTGTAAGCAATAATGGTTAGTGGCTAGCAGTGGAATCCAGGACGCGCGTTTCGTCCTCTTTGGGACTTGTCAGTTGGATGTACCTGCATCTCAGCTGACGAGTCCAAAATAGGACGAAACGTGCGTCCTGGATTCCACTGCTAACCACTATCCATCATTGTTTACAAAAAGCTTGTGAATTAAGGCAATATCGAGGCATACGCGTAGTATGCACACATATAAATAACAGACTAATCAATCGAAGGCTTAAACCTTAATGGGAAGATACACTCTAAATAATACCAAGTGAATTATGTATTTCAGTTAACTTAAAAATCCGATGGACAAGTTTGATGTAAATATTCTAAATTATAGAATGGTCAATAGTTTAAACTTATCAGGTTGATAACTAATTCAAACTGTGTGACTATCAACTTCATTTATATTTCTAAGTGAAATTTATTCACGTCAATTATGATATTAAATTTGTCTTATTGAAATTTTTCAATAGTTGAGATCATGAGTCGATTGAAGCTAGACAAACATAGAAAACCTGGAAGTACTGGACGGTTGTTTCGTCCTATTATGGAACTCCTCAGCAGTACGTATGCACGATTTTGTCTCGTGAGATTCGAACACACGATCTATCAGTTTCGCATGTGAGCCCTTAACCTCTAGACTATTGAGTCGGCCAGCATTCAATGGTGTTAATGTCTTACTTAAATTGATCCACCAAAATTGAGAGACATATCCACCATTGTCTTCTGATACTAATAAAAATATATTGTAGAAACAAATTTGCCCCCAAATACCTTGGTACGGTTGAGAGTGAAGAGATTCAGCTCTCCCTTCCCAAATACTGTCACAAGGACACACGTATACAGCCTCTACCAGAAAAGTCCTACTCAATACTTTCCCGCGGTTGGGGTGTTATTTACGAGATTGAGAGGATGGAAAGCGAATATCCTGCGCTTTGACCGGGTTCGTGGACACGTAGGGTTCACTTAAGGGAGTTGGAAAACTCTGATTCCAAACTAATGGTGCACATGGGTTTCAGTATCCTGATGGAACAAACGACGTGTAACTCTATTATTGATCACCGGCTATCGTGGAACTGCATTTCCTTACGTTACTACACTGCTTTGTGGATCAGACCTTTAGGTCAAAGGCACCGGGTTTGGCCCCTTGAGAAAACCACCTATCTTGGTCTGGGCACCTGGTTAGTATCCCAACCTACACACAAATCGAATGATTTACGTAACGCATATCTATTTGCTGCCTCCTAGTACCAAGATTTATGTGTTTAAATAAACAAATAAATAAATAATAACAGTCGACTAATGAATTAGTCACCAAAGAAGCAAAGCCATCAGTCATCGTATCAATTTATGGTATGAGGGGGTTTGTTTTAATTCCACATATAACAATGAAGAATTCACTTGTAAATCCTAAACATTTCTTACGAATTATAGCCTAATTCATGAGATAAAGTCATTGTGTAAACACATTGAAATCTTGATGGACTTTTGTTCTCTGAGCTGGATGGTTTTGTCGTGAAACTTACATCGTTTTTCCGAGTAACATCATCATCAGCAGCACAACCTTCAGATAGAAGTCATGTGTTCGAATTTCTCCATATGTGTTTCACAGCTTGTTCTATACACCTTGATGTTGATTGGTTCTTGTTGACTTTAAACTTGTCATTGTTTACTTTTTTGTTTTGGTTGTATCTCCCATTGGTGTTTGATTTTTTGTTCCACATTATAATTTACACATACATTTATACAAATCAATGTCACATTGAAAAAACCACACCAAACTGTAACCTTGACTACATGACATATTAGAGATTGTTGCCATGGTTACAACATGTAAAATCTTATAAAAATGATATTTTGAATATTCATACATCATTCATGTAATCAATGTTTATTCAACAAATTATCCTTATTGATTAATTACGTAAGTAGTTTTTGTTGTTTTTAAGCCATTATGTCTTAAGATGCACTACAATTTGGTTAAGTAGTATATTCTCTATTTATTAGATGCATGGTAAACTGTACAAAGAGGTTTCTTTCTAGATTTCATCGTTATACCTAACCCCCCCTTAAGTTCCTGGTGATTAGCGTCAAACTAGATTTCCTAGAGTTCTAGTGAGAAGCCATGACCAATGGTGTTCAATCTGTGTCAGGTAGAGATAAGTATCTATCTCAGACAATGAATGAATGATTGTGCAACATCATGGATCGATTAAAGTTAGACATTAACATTGTCGGATGCCGACTCAGTGGTCTAGAGGTTAAGTGTTTGAGCGCAAAATCGAAAGTTCTGGGTTAAGCTACTGTGTGTGGGATCATGGATCACTGTTCAGGAGTCTCATACTGGAACCAAACGTCAGTACACTACTTCCAGGTTTTCAAGGGGTATTTAGCTTAGATGGACTCATGATTTTAACTATTAAAGCTATTATAATCTCCGAAAACCCCTCATCATGTACTCACTAGTGATTGGATTCATGAGATATTTCCTGGAGTTGTAGTAAGAAAACGTTACCAGTGAAGGTCAACCGTGTCTGTTGTGAGGCGGTTACTCACTGAAGACAATGGTGGACGATAGCGCAATATCATAGATTGGTTGAGGCTAAACATTAACACTATTGAATGCCGGTTAAGCATTCTCTCGTGAGACCGTAGGTCTTGGGTTCGAGTCCCACCTGTGGGATCATGGATGAGCACTGTTAGGGAGTCCTACACTAGGACGAATTTGTTGTGCAATTTCAATCAATTATCAGATAATGTGAATGTTTTACATTCTAATTATTCTGATCGTCGAAATCAATTGATTCAACATTATTTTCATATTAAGTTAGTTAGGATAAAAAGTAAAAGGGATCATACAATTGATCGATCTTAGAATATTGATAAACGTCATATCTGTCTGGTACTTCTTAGAGAGGATCGAATCTTATCGATTAATTTGGATGTTGGCCACCAGTCTTTTGACTACGTCCAACGACCATCTAACATCTCAGCACAATGTATGTGATTGCAATGTAATTTTATTGACGGAATTTGATCATCATTCAGTAATCGATCAGCTTTAATACATCTTGGTCGAACAATTGATCAACGGCTGTTCGGATAGCCCAGTGGCAGCTTTTCGAGCTATGGTATTCGACAGCGCGGGATCATATTCACTCAGAGATATTGGTTACGTTAAAGTTGTTGGTACACTTTCCTGATGAGTGCCAAGTAGCAATCAGTCGACTGTCTCCACCTACTGAGTTACAAAAGATAATGCTTTTTATGAGAGTTTCAATTGATTTTGGAGGAGTTGTGCTTTGCGATTTGGATGTCGGCAGTAACGCTAATGAATTGAAGCAGTAGGGTGAGAAAATTCAAGAATTTTGTAGAATCCTGAGATTCAAGTAACTCAGCAATCAATAGACATATGGAAATCGATCAAATTGTTTAGTAGATTAGATAAAGTACTATAAGGTTAATCAACAGAATAGGACAATTAAAATAAATGTACAAACAATGTAATTATAAACTAAACAAGTTGTCAGTCAGTTATAAAGCAATTCTAATAGTTGATGTGTTACTGAAAATGATATAGTCCTGTTTGGTGAAGACGCTGATAAAATGCAGTCTTTTGATAGCACTGAGCAACAATGCCAGAATGTTTGGAGTGCGCTTCTCTCCATCTAAATGCAAGTTGTTGCTTCAGGACTGGCCTGCGTCAACACCTGAACTAAGGATAGGGAGTGAAGTAGTAAAGCACGTCGACAACTTCACTTATCTTGGAAGTCTGATCAGCCCTAATGGGTTGGTTTCTGAAGAAATCTTAGCACGGATTCGAAAAGCTCGTTTGGTTTTGGCCAAATTGCATCGCCTGTGGTGAAGGCGAGATATCCATCTATCAAGAAAAGGACGAGTATACTGCGCAGCAGTTCGTTCTGTTATACTTTACGGCTTCGAAACATAGCCATTAAGAGTAAGAGATACTCGTAAGCTGCTAGTATTCGACCACAGATGCCTTAAAAATATTGCTCGCATCTGCTGGGATCACCGAGCATGTAATAGTGAGGTTAGATGTAGAGTATTAGGGAATGATGGTAAATCAGTTGATGAGGTTGTGAATATTCATCTGTTAAGATGGTTGGGCCACGTGTTACGTATAACTGAAATCCGATTACCGCGACGTGCAATTCTAACAGGTGTTGGAGATGGTTGGAAGAAAGTTATGTGTGTCAAGTCCTTCTTAGTGCAAATCGAATGCTATTGACCAAGTTGCAATGTGGCCACTAGTCTAGGTGACTCGAAATTACGTGCACTATATTGAGATTAGACGGTAGTTGGAGCTAATCAACCGGAAACCCTGGACTCGGGTTTCGTGCTACTTGACACTCGTCAGCAAGGTGTACCTGTAATCTTGAGGGAACTGGTGCTCCCTGGCGGATTCGATCTCGTGTCACCCAGCTTCACAGTCAGAGATATTACCACTAGGCTATCGGGGCTGTGATCGACCTCCTATAGGTCTGAGATGTAATCACAATTAATTGATCACTGTGTGGTGATCAATGTTATGTGTATCAAGTCCTTCTTATTGCGAATCGAATGCTATCGACTAAGTTGCTTCAAGATTACAGGTACACCTTGCTGACGAGTGCCAAATAGCACAAAACCCGGATCCAAGGGTTTCCTGTTGACTAACTACAATCACCATCTAATGATTAAACTTTAATCGTTAATTGAAACTAGTAATCTAAACAATAAACATTCTATAATCTTTACAAATCCCCCCCTCACCTCTTTAACTAATGACATAAAAATATTGATTTATTATCATCATTATTTGTTTCTTTAGTATAAGATAGTTACATAATGAATCTATCACCATCGAAACTAAATTCAAAATCAAATGAATTAGAAACAGTCAATGAAGAATCCACTATAAAAGATACCAATACAAATGATGTAATGAATCAAGAAAGAAATTCTAGATTAGATATATTATCAAAAGCTAAAGGTGTTAAAAGATTATCATTGATAAAACATTCAAGTAAGTTATTATATCATATTGTTATATTATTTAAAGAGTTGAAGTTAGACTATTATGGAAAGTATCAGTATGGGGGTTGTGGAGATTGTTAAGTTTTTGGTTGAGATCATGAGTCAATTGATGTTAGACCACCGTTGGATACCTGGAAGCACTGGACGGACGTTTCGTCCTAGTGTGGGACTCCTCAGCAGTGCGCATCCACGATCCCGCACCCCGCGGGATTCGAACCCAGGACCTACTGGCTTCGCGCCTGAGCACTTAACCATTAGACCACTGAGCCGGCATCCAATGGTGTTAGTGTCTAACATCAACCAATCCACGAAATTGCGCGACCAACTTCCATTGTACTAAGGTAGATACCTGTCTCTACCCGACACGGATTAGCCCTGAAAGTCACAATTGATTGATCGCTGGGTGATGATCAATGTCATATGTGTCAAGTTCTTCTTAGTGTAGATCGAATGCTATCGACTAAGTTGCAATGTGGTCACTAGTCTAGGTGACTCGACACTGCATGCACTATGTTGAGATAAGATGATGGTTGATAGCATTCGATTTGCAATAAGAAGGACTTAATACACATAACACTGATCACCATCCAGTGATCAATTAATTGTGATTACATCTCAGTCATACAGGAGGTCGATCACAGGCCAGATAGCCTAATGGTAACATCTCTGACTGTGAAGCTGGGTGACACGGGATTGAATCGATCAGGGAGTATTAGTTCTCTCAAGATTACAAGTAACACAAAAACTATGTTCAGGGTTTCCTGTTGACTATCTCCAACCACCATCTTAACCCTGAAAGTATTGGATGACCGTTTTGTCACAGTATGGGACTTGTCAACAGTCTGGATTCACGATCCCACGTCGGGAGATTTGAACCCAGTCTCGTGCGCCAACGCTTAGCCTCTAGAGTGATCTAGCTTCAGTTGACTCATGAATTAAACTATTAAATTACTGTAATATTCACTCAATTGCACTCGGATTGTAATATAAGGTTATATTGATGACGTGATATCAATCAATAAAAACAATGTGTAATTGTAAAGACTGAAAATTCATGTTTCAGTTGATCAAATGTAGAACAGAATGATTTGAAAAAGACACTAGATTATATCTATCAATCTGTGGTGAAATAATATACATGTTCATGCATGTTTTAATAGAATCATAATGTATAAGATATTGGTGATCTTAAGAAATGATCCGAACAAGTATAACTCAGTTTTTGATTAAGATCATGAACCGATTGACGTTAGGCCGTCACTGAAAACCTGGAAGTGCTTGAAGAACGTTACATCCTATTGTAGGACTCTTCAACAGTGAGTATCGACGATCTCATTCGCGAGATTCGATCTCCACAACCCCATGTTGATAATAATTCAATTCACATGATATAGAACAAGGTTTACCGTAATCACACAACATATACAGATAATCAATAAACAGAGGAGTTTATAATGACGAATCATGAATAATTACTAATGTCGTAGTATTCCCAAAAGTTATCCGACTACTTCCCATGTCATCACAAATGAGAAGATGTGATATCATTTTCGCCACGTTGATATTCCCTCTGTCACAATATTCACTTCCATCATTCTCATGAAGAAACATCAATGGTAAACTATACGTTCAAAAATGTGTACATGTCACTGTGTGTAAATTGATGCATCATTACAACTACATGTCGATATGAGAGAGAGAGAGAATAAAGTGATTTGTCAAAAACTGTACATGATACAATACACACGTCATATTAACTGATAATCAAGTAGTTTGGATCTATCTGAACAGAACAACATACATCCCTTTCATCTTGTCGGCTTTGATTGATCTTCTTACAATCTACCATGTATTATTGATCAGAATTACAGATAGAGCTCTGTATTAATCAACTTGATGGAAGTGACTTCATACAACAACCAGTTACAACATAATGAATCATTTGATTCAAGAGTAGTTTCAACAAAATTGGTTACAGTAATCGTAATACTCTGTGGAACATGAAATTCAATGATGATGTAATTGTGTGCAGATTCATTCATTCATTGATGATTCCAAATTAAACTGTGTTGAATCTAGTGTGAATTGTGTGTGTGTGAGAGAGAGAACAACCGAGATTGGATGTATTTGAATGACCATATGAAGCTTCCAAGTGCTGCTCAGCTACAGAAGAAGAATCTTGAATGTTTGTCTGTAATTCACTTCTAAACACTTCACCACATAGAACTGAGATTTTAGGTTGATCGAATATTGATAAATGACAGAATTACATATCGTAATGGAAGTAAGTCACATGCTGGTGTACAATTACCAACGATCTGTGGGACTGATATGAATCGTATATTCGCATGACAGTAATTCATACAAGTCAAATTGCAAACGAATAGAATCAAATGAAAGGAATGAATGTCGTTGTGATCAGACATCCATTCGATCAAACGATTCGTTTCATTAAACGAAATATATTCCTCACCAAATCAAACTGAACCAATTCTGTTCACATTTAGACGATTCATTCACACTACTCATATCGAAATCAGTAGTAGTAGTAGTAGCACATTGAAACTGTTCAATATTGTCAAATGTTGAATGAATTTACTTTCTTCTTATTCACACAGTCACTGCACAATCTCAACCACAAACTCCAGCCAGTTGTCCAAATCGTTCACCATTATCCTGTTTCAACACTTCTGTCAGTGGTCCAACATCAGCAGTCGAAACAAATAAAATATTGACTTTTCGAGAAGTTGATCATCCAACAAGTGTTATCACTAGTAGGAAGATCAGTCAAAACATTCAATCATCATCATCAGCAGCAGCATCCTCTCTGACATCTTTGACAAACACTAATCGACCACCATTGTCACTATTAGGTATTCTGGCTGCTAAACGAATCACACGGAAATTTCTATCGACATTGGCTGATGAGAAACATCAAAGACGTCTGAGTACATTCAGTAGACTATGTAAGTTACTTCAATCTGCATTTATAATAGAATTGACCAACATTGTCAACTCTAAAATAAATAACCTAATGTATAATTATGTTAAATGGCGACTATATCTTCTTATCCTAAACAGTCAGTATACACTATACGACAATTGTTTACGGTCAGTGTCGAATTCATTTCCCTAAACGTATCTGGATGTCAGTATTCCTTCCTTTCACCCAGGCTATTAGATCTGTCTAGTGATCAACGATCATTTTTGTTTCATTCTAATGGTGGGTTATAAATGTAAAGTCAACTAGATTGATACCCACTGTCGATTAATATCTCTATCATATTCTTAGTTATAAATGTTAACAATGATGGATTAGTTACTGAGTATGTTTCTATGAAATATTTGATTGATCACTAAAGAGTAATACACATTCATAGGTTAATGATGTTTGTGTTGGGGGCGTTAGATCCCCAAAACTCACTTGGGAAAGGAGCTAATTTTGTAATTTATTTTGAAAATTTGAATCTCTTTGTTTTCGCGGCAAAGGCGCTCTTGTCACCTTCATGTCGTATTTCCCACTGGGAAATATTTTAAATGCTATTGGTCCGTTGCGTCTTTTACTATGCTATTTGGTAACTCTCCCCAAGGACGGTTTTACACGGTATATATACGTTTTGAGTTGTGTTTGTTGGGATCGCTCGCTTCTGGCTGTTTTGCAGAATATACTTCCCATTCCAAGCTTGAAAGTCTCCCTCTAGTTAGCGGGACTGCGACGCATCAATAGCTAGCTTACTGGTGTTTGGTCACCGAATATTGTTGTTGTTTGCAGATTAAGTGAACTGGTGATAGTTTCACACCTAGCAGTTTGACACTGTTAATGAAAACTGCTTGTCGATCAAAGAATGACCAATATAAGCGGAACATGAATAAAATTCATACGCATTAAACGAGCTAGTAACTATCTGAACTCAGTAGATGAAACGTTTTTATTGCAAATGAAAGGTTTTATATTCAAGTCTAAATGTAGCATCAATCCTTGAAGTAACTAACTTCTAGTCTGAGCCATGGTGATAAATGCAGAATAATTGGTTGATGTCCGCGTGACTATCGTAACTAATGGTTGGAGACTCGGAGTGACATGACTCAGAATCGATCACAATGGCGTCGGTGTATACACTCTTTGTCTTCCCTTAAACTATGAGATTAAAATCGCTTAATATCTTTCTTTCTGTACTATATCCTTATATGCAATCTTTCTTTTATATATTACCACCATTGAATTAACGACTTCTATGAATCTAGTGTTCATGTTCTTGTGCTAATGAGGTATGGCAACTTGAACCGATGTACATATATGCCTGATTCTATGTTGTAGTTGACTGACTGACTGACTGATTATTATTTGATATCGATTTCTTTAGCCTCTTACAGTCCAGCATCATACAATTTAATCAATTATCTACCAACATTTCAATTAGGCCCAAAAGAAATATTCAATGTTAGTAATGTAAAACCTAGAATAGAACAACTAGTTCAATCACGTATTGAATCACTTCCATCAACTTATGAACGTTTTAAAGCTAATCGATTATGTATTTCATTGGCAAATGAAATTAAAGCAATGCTCAAAGCACATGGAGAAGAACGGTCAGTTTTGATGATGATATGATAGTCTTCATTTATCTTACTTACTTTTGAATAATATATCAATGATATCATGATCGGAAAATTGAATATCATCAATAGACGCCTTTATCTGTTGGAATCGTTGTTGGTAGATATTACATGAAACCATGACAGATATTTCATCTATCTATTGTAAAGTGGAGCTTTGGTTATTCTTTTACAACTGTGTAGTTGTAGTTTTACATCCAGCTGACGAGTCCCAAATAAGACGAAACGCGCATCCTGGATTCCACTGCTAACCACTATCCATCATTGCTTACAAATAGCTTGTGAATTAAGGTAATATCGAGGCATACACACAGTATGCACATATGCCAATAACAGACCGATTAATTGCAGTACTAAACCTCAATGGGAAGATACAAACCAAACGATATCATGTGTAGTTAGTGGTATATGTTATGCGGGGACAGTGATTACATTGTTCTGATTTGATCTTAGAATCTTGAGATAGTGAAGATTTGTAGCTCAGGTGGATGATTTAAGATGGAATGTTGTTCTCTGATCTGGATGGTTTGGTGAAACCAATGGAAGATACAACCGAAACAAAGAAGTAAACAATAAGAAGTTTAAGGTTGACAAGAACAAATCTACAACGAAATCTACAGGATAAGTTGTGAATCATATATGGAGAAATTTGAACACTTCAGTTTTACTTGAAGTTTGTGCTGATGATGAACGATGAAAGCTCCACGATTCAACCATCCAGCTCAGAGAACGAAACTCCATCGAGATCATAGAATGAATAACTTCTTAAGGTAGTCTTCTCGGTTTTTGAAAGTTGTCTCCTCTTTAGCTAGAACATATAACATACACTTTCAATTGTAGAATTGGAAAACTAGCTATTAAAAATTACTACAATATCCTCAAAAAGCCCATTCTGGTAATAATCATCATTTGCTCACCAGTGATTGGCTTCATGAAGTATTTCCTGGAATTGTAGTGAGAAGCCGTGATTAATGGAGTGCAAGCGGGTCTGTGTGAGGCAGTGATTCACTGATGACAATGGTGGATGGTGGTGCAATATCGTGGATTGATTGAAGTTAGACATTACATTGATTGTAGGCTCACTGACCTAGTGGTTTAGTGTTCGCCCACATAGACCGAAGGTTCGAGTCTCGCATGTGGGATCGTGGATGCATACTACTGAGGAGACACATACTAAGACGAAACGGCCATTCAGTGCTTCCAGATTTTCCATGTTGGTCCAGCTTTAATCGACTCATTAATTCAATATGTTCACGGGTGAGCTAAAAATAAAAATAGTCTCAAAGAACAGAACGAATTGATCGAACTGACTACTGGTTACAAAACTGATAGCTATAAAATGATATTTCATATAGAATGGTAACTTGCCTAACCATTGTGATTTCCCCCTCATAGGTCCGAATCCGATCTCCGTTGTCAGTTGTTATATCTAGAGCTTAGATTTTTGATATACTGCATACAACTTGAGTACTCGTTTGCTAGAAACCTCCAAGTTGCAAATGAAAAGACAGTATATGAATGAAAACGAATACTATAGTTTATAGTACAAGCGAAATCATCATTATAGTAATCGAATTCACATACAATTGTTCTTAGCATTTATCTAATAGGGAAGCTACACGTACAGATCCTGGAACATTCTTTCAAAAAATGACTGGATGGAATATCTTCAGCTCCTTCTAAGCTTCTTAGAGTTTCCTCAAGTTCATCCTGGATCGTTTTCGCATGAACAATTATAAAATGATTATTTTTGTTTCAATAGTTGAGATCATGAGTCGATTGAAGCTAGACCACCATGGAAAACCTGGAAGCAGTGGACGACTGTGTCGTCCTATTGTGGAACTCCCCAACAGTGCACATCCACGATCCTACCTCATGAGATTCGAACCCAGGACCTATCAGTCTCTAGCGCGAACGCCTAATCTCTAGACCACTAAATCGGTTATCATCCAAAAATATTAATCGCAAACTCCAACTAATCCACGGAATTGAGCGAAACACTCACCACTGTCTTCGATGAGTCATTATCTCACAACAGACTCGGTTGAACTCCACTGATCACTGCTTCTCACTAGAATTCCATGAAATACCTTTCGAATCCAGTCACTAGTGAGCATAAGTTGATTAATATCAGAAGCGATTTTTGTACACATTTTAATAGTTGACATCATATTCCAATTAAAGCTATATTACCATGGAAAACCTGAAAGTACTGAACGACCATTTCGTCCTATTGTACGACTCCTCAACAGTGCGCATCGACGATTCCACCTCATGAGATTCGAACCCAGAACTTATCAATCTATAATACACTATAATATCCACAAGGATTCCTTCTGTTACCTTACAGATCCCTTTTTTTTTCTTTAAAATTTCTTTTCAGATATCGTTATTTAGTATTTTGTTTAGTCATGCAAAATTGTAAACAAATGGCTGGATTCACTAATCGTGTATTATGGGATATGAATTATGATCGATCATTCTATGTGAATCAAACAAATACATCGTATCATATATCAGTCAATTGTTTTATTGTATACAAAGAATAGACTGATTTGATTAATCATGATTTGGTTTTTGGTTATATGGATCCAATGAAATGATGTTTATCCTGTTCAAATCAACTTGCTTTTATACTACTACTTACTAATAATTAGTAGGCATTTCTATGCTTAACAATCTTATGGTAGATAAAAACGGATCAAACAAATGAGATGAACGACTAATGATTCTAGTGACTATTGTATGGTGTTTTGTTCACATGTTACTCACTTCCAATCAACTAACTTTTTGTACTTGCTTTTATACTACTTATTAACAGTTAGTAGGCATTTTTATTCATATCAATCTATACCCGTGTGTATTGTGGAATAATTACATATACTTGTGGTGGTCTACTTTTACCAAAAGAACGCGTTTGGTTTAATGGAAACAGTTATTATTATAATTAATTGTACCAGTGATTGTTTTACTGTACTTGTTTGTTTAACTGTACTAAAGACATTCTTCCTTCCGTTGATTGTGACCTTGCACGAATTCGATTACGCTCAGTAACCACACTTGTACTCCTGTGGCACGATCTCGGTATCCCTTCGATACCACCAGATCGCCAACAAATACATTTCGACTACAGCCATCAAATACCTTCTGATATTTGGCTTACGGGTGATGTTATCGGTTAACTGGCACGTAGTCTTCCTGTAGTGGTTATCACAGTCAACCGCGACTCGACTCCACACTACATACTTATAACATTTATTGTATTTATTATTATAATTGCATTCTGTCAACCCATATATTAAGTTTTGAGAGTTTCGTATAGTTGCCGAATTGTTTTTCAAATACATCAGTTTCTGTACTTGTATTCTCTTAGTTCGTGTATTGGTAACTAATAAACTGTTGTCAACATTAAACATAGCTAGTATATCAACATTGATTGCATGACTAGTCCTTATTAGTGCAGATCGAACGCTATCGACCATGATGCAATGTGGCCACCAGCCCACAGTTTCCTGTCGACTACCTTCAACCACTGTCTAATCTCACAATAGTGCACGCAGTGTCGAGTCACCTAGGCTGGTGGCCACATTGAAACATGGTCAATAGATTTCGATCTGCACTAATAAGGACTAGACACTCAATCAATTGTGATTACATCTCAGTCTTACAGGAGGTCGGTCGCGGCCCAGATAGCCCAGTGGTAACGTCTCTGACTGTGAAGCTGGTTGACATGGGATAGAATCCGCTAGGGATCACCAGTTCCCTCAAGATTACAGGTACACCTTCCTGACGAGTGCCAAGTAGCACGAAACCCGGGTCCAGGGTTTCCTGTAGACTACCTCCAACCACCATCTACTAGCTAGTAAATGTCATAACAACTATTGCAGTGAACGAGATACATAAGCAGGGTTCAATCGAATATAAATTTCGTCACATCTTAATAAAATCTGAGAATCATATAGTGAATACTTCGTTTGCAAAATGTCAATCAATTGTTTCAGACTTCATTGTTTCTTTGTTTCCTCATCAACTATTCTTTGTCCTCGTCCACTTCTTTTCGATCTTTTTAACATTCTGTCGTCGATTGATGTTACATACTACCTGTATATATATCGATATCAGTAGCACACACTATCCAGGACCTGGAGTTTTTCTGAGAAGCAGTGACCCGTGGAGTTCAATCAGTTCTGTTTTGAGATAATAACTCACTGAAGACAATGGTAGACGATAGCGCAACTTCGTGGATTAATTGAAGTTAGAGGTTAGGCGTTCGCGAGCGAGACCTATGTTCGGATCTCACGAGTCGGGATCGTGAATGTATTTCTTTCGTTTACCAAAGCTTTTTGGTAGTGTTATTATTGTTGTTATTAATGGCTTTATTCAATATTATATTTTGGTACAGTATAGAATTCTCAGCAGAAAAAGCGGTATGTGTCGATCGGGAATGTATAATAAATGTATAAGCATAAGAATGAATTACAGTGATCAGCTTGATTGTTCAGTGTGTTAACGTGGTGGTGACCATAGCAACTCACGTGCAATTGAATTTGTTCTCATTTAACTCAGTTAAGCCCTTTTATTAACTTATTTAGCGGACAAAGTCTTCCGTACTATAACAACGTATTGTACCTTGATTATTTTTGTGCATGTATGAAATATGTATGGTTGAACATTTGCTTACCGCCTATGCATATATATTCATTCTGCTAGCTTTATTATTAACTGCTTAATTAATTCGATGATCCATTCATTTCCCTATATAGATACATGTACATTTAACACTCTACACTCTCGATTCGCTGACTCATTCATTCGCCTCATCGCTTTGTAGTCTGAGTTATCTACTGATAAAACTGTAGTCGCTGCTTCTGTTTGCCTTCTGATTTCAAACACTGTTGAGGATTATATGATAACGGTCACGAGAGCAATTGGTTAACGAAATACAGCCACTACATGGCCATATTCAGAGACACTCTGACTACTTGTACATATGCATTGATTATTAAGCAATACTATTTAATCAACAGTAAGCGCTGGCCAGTTCATGAAATTATTATCTATTAAACATAGTCGTGTTAGTACTACTTGCTAGGAGTTCGCGAGATTAGTAGTCGAAGATATCGATTTGTGTAAGTTCAAATTTATCTAAGTGGTGCAGATTTAGTTCACTCTTTACCTGATGCTTATTGAATTCCACTATTCCTTCATATACATCATTCTTCCTAATTATATTCTTGGATGTTGATTCTTCCATACAATCACTGGTTCTATCATTATTTTAATTTATATTACTTATTTTCTCAAGTGAATCACACTGATAAGGGTGAGACCATAAGAGAGATCATCAAAATGTGGGCATATTAGTAAAGGTAAACATTGGGAGAAGGAAAAACAGTTTTGATAATGTGAAATATATCCGATTTACCTTCTGTCTCAGGATAGACAGATACATAGTAATAGGGCATGATGGTAAATTAGTTGATGAGGTTGTGAATATTCATCTACTAAGATTGGTGGGTCACGTGTTACGTGTGCCTGAACTCCGATTACCACGACTCGGAATGCTGACTAGTGTTTGGGATGGTTTGAAGAAATTTAGGGGCCGCCAAATTAAAATGTGGCATCAGTCATTGAAGTCACTAACTTCTAGTGTGAGCAGTGTTGATAGATGAAGACTACTTGGTTGAGGATTATGGATGACATGGCTCAGAATCGATTACAATGGCGTCGATGTATACATTCTTTGTCTTCCTTTAAACTATGAGACTAAAATCGCTTCAAATCATTCTTCCTACAAACTAATTCCTTCTTTCTTTACTTTATCCTCATAGATAATCTTTCCTATACATATTACCATTATTGAATTAAATACTTCTATGAATCCGGTGTTCATGTTGTTGTGCTAATGAGGTATGGCAACTTGAACCGATGCAAAATGTTCCTAGTCCTATGTTATAGCTAATTGACTGACGATTCTTATTACCGTCGTCATGTTATCTGAGTTATGTATGAGAAAGCGTAGTGTCTAGCTGTCATTATATCATGTTTTAAATATCTAATTTTTCACATACATACATGTTATTGTTGTTGTTGTTGCTTAACCTAATTTCGATCCTTGAAAGTATGTACTGTCAGACTATTTATAAATCTGATTAAGCAACCAACCAATCATTATCATCTTGACCCATACATCAGTCAGTAAGCAAGTAACATAAACATTTCATATTCAGGATTCGACTACCCAACACATTGATGATAACTTATCAGCTTAAAGGGATAACTACTTAAGACAATAAAATCATTTCAGCAGTGTATTCATTGAATGAATATCATCAATCATAATAGATCATTCAAAGGGGTTACTTTCAATTTAATATTACATTTTTGTAACACATTACATTCAGATGTTCATATTCAAAGTATGTACTATTCCATGTTGATAGTTTAGTGTTCATTTGTTGCTATCATGTTAGGTCATAATAATGTCACCCCTCTTAACAAGTGTGGAAAGGGGTGTCCCTTTCCACTTACCTTTTAGCTATTATTTTTTCGAAATGAATACTTGAAATTATTACTGACTGAGTTAGTTTTTACCTTAATTTAATCGATTCATTGTTGTGAGATTGAAATGAGGATACAAATCATATTGAATTCATGATAGGAATTCTATTATAAATGCCGTAGTTGTTAGTCAGTCAGTAACAACATAGAACTTCGTACGTACGTATATCAGTTCGAGTTGCCACACCACCTTAGCACAGAGATGCAGTTGTTGATTCAAATCCCGTAGTGTTAGAGGGGGTAAGAGTATAAACAGTAATCGGAAACATTAGGGTTTTCAGATGTTATTTAAAGAGTATAATCCAGTGAAATAAATTTGGAAAGAGAAAAAGGAAACAAGGAGGATTCAGGAGATTAGAATTTGGGAGAACACAAAGAGTGGATGCACCTGCGCTATTGCAAACAATTTTGAGCCATGTCATTCAGGGTCTCTAACCATCGGTTGCTATCATCTCGCGGTCCCCAACCAGGTAGTCTACACCTACCAACATGGCTCAGTCCACTTGTCAATGACTTCATAAATTTGTGCCATGTTTTGGTCTGGCCGCCCCTAACTTTCTTCCAACCTACTCCTTTACCATTGAGCATCGCACGTCATGGCAGTCGGTTTTTGGGCATACGTAACACGTGTCCCAGTCATCTCAACTGATCAAGTTTCACTACGTCATCAATTGATTTGCCATCCTTAACTAGTATCCGTTTCCTAACAACTGCGTTACTTACTCGATGGTCCCAGGATATACGAGCAATATTTCGAAGACACCTATGATCAAATACTAGTAACCTACGAATATCCTCTACTCTTACCGGCCATGTTTCACTGCCATAAAGAAGGACGAAACGAACTGCTGCGCAGTAAACACGTCCTTTGGTTGATAGACGAATATCTCGCCTACGCCATAAATGACGCAAGTTTGCGAAAGCTAGTTGAGCCTTCTGTATCCGTGCTGAGATTTCGTTACACATCTGACCACAATGGCTGATGAGACTTTCAAGATAAGTGAAGCGGTTGACATGTTAAAATCAGTTTCTAGAAAGAAAAAAAAGAAAAGAACATTATCTATTCAATCAGGTGCGATAGAAACATGTGACAGAGATACCTTTCAAGATTATTCACATCTATGATGATACATAAATTAGAATATTCTAATACCATTGCTCATAGATTCCATCACTAGCCACTATTCAACTGTTTTTTTTTTAGATGGAGACTTTCACGTGACAATCCAAATAGTACAGCTCAATCTCGTTTAACAGGAGAACTAGACACCATCCAGGCTTAAACCTTATAACTCGAGCAGTATAACTCAATCCTGATTCACAGGAGAACCAAACATCATATAAGCTTTAACGCTACAGTCTGAATAGTACAGTTCAGTACTGTGGTGCAAACACACAAGTACCAAGCACCCTGGTGCACCATTCTCATTATTCATATACACATTTACATCACATAATTGATCGCGTAAATCAATTATGCACAACATTAATAAGCCAAAGTTGAACTATTCCTCTTACACGACAGTCAAACTCAATAATGTTAACAATGGTGACATGCTTTACAATGTCCCAATGACAATGGCCTTTGAAAACACTGAAAAGCAACCACCAGTATGAATGAAATAGGTTAACCAGCAAACCAATTTTGTACATGAACAGTTAGCAAAACTTGCCAAAGTAATCATGCTGAACCATCCTCAGTATAAATGATGAACCTCCAGTCTCATATGAGACCTTCAGCTCTACATAGCAATATAGCTTATACTTCATACAACACATATGTAGGGTAGTAAACGAAATAGCCCAGCCTGAAGCTTAAAGAACACTTAAAACCCATTTTCTCGTGTCAGAATACTATTACAAGATCATCAAGATCATTTTTATCGCACTTACGTGATTTTCATTTTTCCGACTTTTCAGGTCCTACTGAATAGGATTATCGAGATAATCTACACAGAATGCACATATATCAAGAGACTGATCAATCGCAGTTCATAAGACCAGTAGGAAAATTCAAACATCCGAAAACAAAATACCGTTACGTTAGTAAAATCTATATTTACGTATAACTCCACCTGTAGCCCCTCTTAGGCTACTGCTCGTCCCAAGCCCGGATAAAGAAGGAGGGTTGGACTTAGGGTTAGTGACCTCATCCCGTAGTAAACTAACTAAAAAAATGCTAACCAGAAGAAAATAATTCAAACCATTTAGTTAGAAGTTCTTCACTTGGAAAAGTTATGGCGCTTCATGGTGAAAGCCGAATTCCTTCGAAGATCACGAGGCTGATAGTCCTTTCTAACAACCAGAGCAACCATTAATTTAGGTACATGCAATGCTTGAATCTTCCCATTGATGTTTAAGACTGAAATTGATGAATCTCTTTTTGGCCATATATACATTCCATTACACAAACAAGTGAGTTTTTCGACTCCGTAACTAAGTACATGATAATAATGACGTTTAATACAAACGATATTGAGTTCGAGTCCCGTAATAAACATCAACTCTAAAATACATATATATCTATTTGATATGTATCTTGAATTCCACCATCACTAATCATCACCGATCCTAATTTAACTTAATAAGTTTATCGACTGTCTGTTTATCTTAGAATCTCGCTTTCTGCAAACATATTGAAGAAGGAAAACATTCCAGCTGTAGGTATCATTACTGACAATGTTTATATTTGAAAACAAAAACAAACAAACAAACAAACAATTAGATCGATATTATTGAACAATGAAACATGGTTTTGTGTTTGTTTCCATCTTTTCAAATAGATACTTTATTATTGGATGTAGATAATTCTTCCATGACTTCAGGTACAGTAGTTAATTCCACTGAAACAACAATCTTTTGATTCCCATTCGATGAATACTTATTTGAACTTGGTAATTCATCCTGTTGGCTAAATGATGAATTCATTTCTATATTTTCTACATTGGAATTCATTGATATTTCTGTTTCATGTTTATTCGATCTCGTCGACAATTCTTGATCTTTATGAATCATCGTCGTATATAATACCACAGAGGATCCACGTGGTCTAGGTTGTATTGAAAATCGATATCTAGGTAATCGATTCAATGGATGATTGGTTTCTGTCAATGTGAGCTGTTGTTCTTGTTGTTGTTGTTGTTGTTGTTCATGTTGATAATGACGATAATGATTTAAATGATGTTTAATAGCTAATATAATCCATATTGTAAGTAGTAAAATTAAAAGTACAGCTAATCCCCATAAACTAATCACTTGCCATGTGAATGGATTGAATTCAGCATAATTGAAAGCGCTAATTGCACAAAAATAAACACCAATATAAGTAGTTGGTATCAGTAATATCATACATATAATATCAACAATTAAATGTTTTCTTATTCTATGCCATTGTAACCAATGACAAAACTGTCTTAATTCATCATTATATTGTCTAAATTGATTCCATCTAATAGAATGAAACGATGAATACTTTTTCGATGGTTTCATTAGATACACATAACCACATAATTCACATTGTAGTTTACCAGAGGTTAATAACCATTTTTGTAGACATTTTTTATGAACTAAACCAATGGTACCTTTACAACGACATGGTGACAATAATCCTTCTTCTTCATGATTATTATTATTATTTTGACTTTCATCTAAACAAATTCGACAACGAAATGTCATGAAATTTGGATCATTTATATGATCTGATATAACATTAGATGTATGACAAGCTTGATTATTGATTAAATATTGATTATTGATTAGATTGGATAATTGATTTTGATCGTTTTCATGATTATCATTAGGATCAGGATCATCATCATCATTATCACTATGGTTACTATTTCTTTGATCATAGGAGAGACTTGTATTTGATATATTTGGTAAATCTAAATCTTCTATATTACTATTATTATTATTAGTAGTAGTAGTATTATTATTTTGTAATGAAAGATTAAGAGCTAATCTAGGTGCACCAATTAATGCTGAATTGATGATGGATCCTTTATGAGAATATGATCCTTTAGATGATTTAACAAATGGGGTTGATGTTGTGATATGAATTTCTTTCGGTATAATTTGTTCATGATTCATTTGATATGGATCCTTATCATGAACTGATGATGATGATGAGGATGATGATGAGGATGACGATGATGATGATGATGAGGATGGTGATTGATGATGAATTGATTCTTCATGTAAATGACGTTGTATTTTAGATAAATTCTGTTTCTTTACAAAAAGTATATTATCTTCATTCAATTTTAATGATGGTCTTGGAGCATTCGGCACATATTGATCATATGAATCATAATGATCATGATCATGATCTTGATCTTGATCTTGACGATGACGATGATGATGATGATGATGAAATGATCGTAGAATAGAATTGGATTTAGTTAATTTTGGACTTAAATATTGTTTATTTTTATGACGAATAATTGATGTATTCTTGATAGATGGATATTTACGTTTTGTAGATAATTGAACATTATTTAAACATACTGAATGAGATGTACTTTGATATGGACTAATTGTTATACATGAATTAGTTATATCCATTACATAATAAAATATATAATCACTAATATTCAATAGATTCTATTCAATATTAAACATCATAGAATGGATGAAGTGTTTTTATTCAACGAATGATTGGTTAGTTCCTTTCTTCTTCTTCTTCTTCTTCTTCTTCTTCTGCTGCTGCTGCTGCTGCTGCTTCTACTTCTTCCACTTCTTCTTCTACTTCTTCTACTTCTACTTCTTCTACTTCTACTTCTTCTTTATATCCTGAATGATTTGGTTTCATGATTTTGCCTATATATATCTATATTGATTAGAATTAATCAATATTATAGGATCTATGTCAATGTGTGTATGTGTGTATAGGGGAAGGGGTGAGAAAAAAAAGGGGGATGGGCTAGGATGTTGTGTTATATTATATGTTGAGTACATCTCAGTATAGTTCATTTATCAAAGTTTGTTTATTTTTTTTCATTCAAATTACTGAACAATTTTGTTATTTAATCAATAAATTATCATTACAGTTTACAATAGTGTTAAGTGCTCTATTCAAGTCTCTATCGATTATTCTAATTATTGGACAATACAATGTATTCATTCATTCATTCATTCTTCTTCTTCAGTAGTCCCATTTAGATGTTGTTAATGATTTACTTTATCAGAATGAGTTGTCAGATAGGAACTCACTGAAGACAATAGTGTACGGTGGAGCAACTTCGTGGATTGGTAGAAGTTAAACATTTACACCGTTTAGTAGTCAAGTTGGTTAAGCGCCTGGCGCGAAGCTAGCAGGTACTGGGTTCGAGTCCCGTAAGGAGCGGGGTCGTAGGTGCGCACTGTTGAGGAGTCCTATACTAGGACGAAGACAGCTGTCCAGTGCTTCCAAGTTTCCTATGGTGGTCTAGCTGTAATTGATTCATGATTTCAACCAGTGGGATTATTTACTTATTCAAATTGACTGTTTTTATGTTAACGTATGTATGTATGTATGTATGTGCATTTCTTAATCATGAGTCAATTAAAGCTAGACCAACATGAAAAACCTGAATGCATTGGATGGCCATTTCATCCTATTATGGAACTTCTCGGCAGTGTGTACCCTAATTCAGGACGTATCATCAAATGTTCGAATATAAATACTAGGTAACGCTTAGTGACATTGTGCATTATTTCGTTTCGTTCTTTTTTCTTCTCTTCCATTATTTCATTTCTCTGATTGTCTGTTCGGATCCACGATTGTATGAAATATACCTATTCAAAAATCCATTCTCCTATTTGACTTATTGAATTCCGTTATTCTCTAACGCGATTGAAGTCGATAGTTCTATACGAGGATTGGTAGAGTGTATGTTCCGATAGCAATCATTCATACAATCGAATTAGAGTCAGATACATCCGCCACTAAATGTGATGCGTTCGTCGATAACATCATCGTCTGATGTAATTAATGTCAAAATGAAGAACCACACTAAGATACCATAAATCTCTCACAATATTGGATAGCAATATATATATATATATATATATATAATATATATATATATATATATATATATATATAAAAATCAAAAGCTTAATAATCTCCACGACCCCATACTTATAATTACCATGTACTCAATAGTGACTAGCTTCATGAGGGAATTCTCATAGCTCTTGTGTGAAGCCGTGACCAGTGGAGCTAACCCGTGTTAGGTAGAGACAGGTATCTACCTCAGTACAATAGAACATTTTTGCTCAATTTTGTGTACTGGTTGAAGTTAGACATAAACACAGATGGATGCCGGTTCCGTAGTCTAGAGCTTAAGAGTTCGTACGCGAGACCGAAGGTCCTGGATTTGTGGCTAAGCACTGCTGAGGAGTCCCACAATAAGACGAAACGGTCGTCTAGTGCTTCATATGATTGTGATAAAGTGCGTTTAAGGTAAATTTTTCAAACAGTTTGAAAACGTTTTAATGTAGATTAGAAATGTTAATCAATTCTATTATCAAGTTGTTTGAGCAATCTACACAAAACTGGTGATGACGGTTATACATGTAACTATTAGGTTCAGTGGTAGATAAGAGTAAACACTTATGTTAGCTGAGTGTATAATGATGGATCATGATGAAGGACAAATAGACTGTGAATCTGACTGATAGTGTTCAATCATTATTGGACAATGATTTGTGCTTAAAAGTCTAACTCTTAACGAAAACAATCACATAATGGTTTTCATCAAACCGTATATACCAAATAGTATTTGTTTCAGTCGTCATATCTGAACATTCACCATTCGATGAAATCAGATCGTCCTTAAGTTGCATTACTATTTATCCATTCATTCTAGATGTGTCAGTGAGAAATTGGAAGGACTGGACAGCCGTTTTGTTCTATTGTGGGACTCCTAAACAGTGTAAGTCGATGATCCAGATCGCGG
>CALYDH030000185.1:0-26958 GCA_944474815.3 Schistosoma curassoni
CCACACGACCAATAATCGCTCTGAAGTTGAAAGATAAATTACCTAGATTAGCTACTTCCTTTGTATCTATCAATTCAAATGCTCCTGTGAAGCAAGTTATATTGACAGATGTTTTAGGAATTTGTAAATTCGGGCTCGTGAGCACCTTGCAGTATGATTAAGGAAAGGTGTTGTCAAAACGGTTAACAGCTCCATTTTAACCCATTTAATTCAGACGGGGCATACAGCCAACATGGAGCAATCTTTTGCAATAATCTATCGCATTCACAGCAATCTACCTGATTTCGTCAGACTGCGAATCCTACAGACGGCTGAAGCAATCACTATTCGGATAAAAAAACCAAAGCTTTGTATCAAAAAGAAATATGTTCAGCTGCTCCTTTTATCCTGGCCAAGTTCGGGGTCAACTAGTTAATAATCAATTTCATAATATGATGACGTAATTCGATTAATGCCCATTTTTATGTCCATACATCTTACCATTGTCATTATTATCATTATTACATTTGATAACCCTTTTTGATAAATTTATTCAGCATTCACCCCTATCTACTATATCTGACCTAATTCATATTATTCTACGTATTACGTAATTTCTAATTTGTAATTACATTATTCTCTCTCTCTCTTCCACCTCATGTTGACCATATTTTTTAGATGGTGGTTGGAGGTAGTCAACAGGAAACCCTGGACCCGGGTTTCGTGCTACTTGGCACTCGTCAGCAAGGTGTACCTATAATCTTGAGGGAAGTGGTGATTACATCTCAGTCCTACAGGAGGTTAGTCACGGCTCGGATAGCTCAGTGGTAACGTCTCTGACTGTGAAGCTGGGTGACACGAGATCGATCCGCCAGGGAGCACCAGTTCCCTCAAGATTACAGGTACAACTTGCTGACGAGTGCCAAGTAGCACGAAACCCGGGTCCAGGGTTTCCTGTTAACTACCTCCAACCACCATCTAAATCTCAATACATAGTGCCCGCAGTGTCGAGTCACCTAGACTGGTGGCCACATTGCAACATGATCGATAGCATTCGATCTGCACTAATAAGGACTAGACAAGCATGACATTGATCACCACCCAGTGATCAATCGATTGTGATCATATTTATTCTGATCATTATTTATTCCACAATTTCATTTCACTTATAAACTTATTCAAGTTAACAACTTCATATTGGTCAGCCCCCAACATTAACGATTTGATTTGATTTTATATGACAGACAACAATCGTTGATTCACTCTGCCTTAAATCTGATCAATTTTATGGATTATTAATTTGGATATGAGATCATTGTAGAGTATCTGATGAGAAATTCATTGAAGTGAATATTCTTTGTTCATATTAGTTATGTTTTAAAATTTTATAGTTCAAAGCCGATTATATTACGATGTAGTTGATTGGTAATTTAAATTAAATCAAATTAATGATTTCAGTGATTTATTTTTTACCAATATTTTTCGTTTCTCTGAACTCAAACATTTGACTACTTGATACTTATTTAAGTTTCTGTGTGACAAAAATACACTGTACACTTCAGAAGGATATCGAAGCTATGTAAGTATTTAAAAACTACTGGGGATGGGAAATATTCACAAGTTTGTAAGATTCATAGAACTAAAAAATCTTTACGTCTTATAGTCTAATTTTACATTGTATCCGAAGTTCATCGGTGAAACAATTAATGTTATATTACTTTATAGCGCTATAAGTTACAAATAAAAACAAATCTATGAAAATAAAGTGAAAGGTATCTGAAAGGGAGTAAAAAAAGGAGGAGAAATGGTCAAGGGAAGGTGGTTAATATACTTTTTTCACTAGTAAATTGTGATTTTCACTAGAGTGTAACTTTCGCCTGATTTTGTCAGATAAGTGGGCATTACTTATTGAGTACACCGAAAGATCTGTAAAAGTTACAGTAACTTCTGTAATCTCGAATCCTATATCGGTATACTTTATAGTAGACGGAAATGCAAATATTTAAATACTAGTGATATTATTCAATAGAAAACTTACAAATGTTCGCGTGTGAAGGCAAGACGTTACGAGTCCTATCTTCTGTGATGGGGACGTGGACATGTACTTATCAACAGTTCTATACTAGAACGAAATACGTATACAGAGCTGTTAGGTTTCTAACAATAGTCGAGGTAAGATTACTTCATGATTGACACTGTGGGAAATTTTACATTTGTTACACGTCTTGATATACTAGTGTACGAAAAACATGTATATATACGTTTTACGTAAGTTAATTTGGAACGATCAATGGTTGCTTGCCAAATGGGTCCCAGAGTAAGTCTACAAATATGATAATGATGTAGTAATTCCAAAATATGGAATGCAGTCAAAGACAATGAGGTATGATTGGCCCAGGTGGAGTAGAGAATCACAATCTTCAAATGTACGTAAGAGGTTTATTGAAAACCTATTAATGTGGCAGCAACCTGACAAAGAACAGGATGTAGTGTATATGCAGCACGTATATTTAAAGAACGATGATCAGTGTGAACTGAAAATAGTGAATCAGATTCAGACCTTTTAATCAACAGCTTATAACCAGTGATTATACAAATTAAATGAAAGCGTGAAAAATATAAATAATAAAGACATTATTCACAAGTTAAGTCTACATTAACCATCTCCACAACATCTTCACTAGTTGGAAATTGAAAATCATACTATTTTGAACCATTATTTTGCACAAAACACAATCAACCCAGTCTCATTGCTTTACTCACGTTGATAAGAATGATTTTTTATTCAAAATATTTCAGTTCCTTCAGCAAGTCTTCCGGTTTCACCAGAATTCTCCTACAAACCGGACATTTTTATGACAAATTCTTATACAGATTTATGTAAAACACTTGAAGACAAAATCATTTCTACAAGTGATATTACATCTGATGACTCGATAGATAGTGGATTGCAGGATGAAAATTCACTCGATTCAAATATGTCTGAAAAAGTCAATGTTAAAACCGTCCAACAATGTCAGATGAGTAAGAGTTGAGTGAAGTTCAAATGAGTCAAACACTGGATGATGCAGATCGATCAATATCTCAAAACTTTGCGAAGAATATAGAAAAGCAGTTCAATGTAAGCGAATTAAATAAAATAATGCTTGTTTGTAATGTATAGTTCTCCGATTTTATTTATCTTATAACAGTATATAGATTTTTAAATTTTTATTAACATCCGATTATCGAATATCTAGTGCCAGTCCCAAGCCCGAATAATGGAGGAGGGTTGCGCATTGAGTTAGCAACCCCATCCCGTAGAAAACTGATTCGCTAAAAAAACGCTAATCAGAAAAAACAATTCAAACCATCTAAATTCTGCCCTGGGAGTTAGAAGTTCTTCAACGTTGTTCAACTTACTGATAATTTGTCCCTCTCCATATGATTTACTGTATTTTAATGGGAAAGTTTGTTTCTTGTTGTTGTATGATTTTCTTGAATCAGTAACAATTAAAATTGTGAATTAAAGAGACATAAAACAATCGTTGTATTCATTCATAACCCTCTAAACATGCATTGTGTTTCTTCATGTTCGCAGCTTATAGAACTTTGGTTATTCATTTAACACATAACAATCAGGAATAACAAGTCAGAATCTTATATAAAACACTTTTGAACTGTAAAGAAATTTTTTAATCATGAATTGATATTGACCGAACGGAAATTAAAACCGAGAATCATTGAGAAATTGTTTTATCCTCTAAATGCCTCGGTACGGCCAAGAGTGAGGAGAGTCCTCTCCCTCTTGAAATGCTTCCACATAGACACGCGTATACAGCCACTCCCACGGAAGTGCTACTCACTATCTTCTCGAGGTGTTTACGACATTAAGAGGAAAAAAAGTGAATGCCCGGCGTTTCAAGCAGGTAGGTGGGTTTAGGGGATCCATCTAGGGGAGTTGGAACACCACCATTCCAAACCAAGATGCATATCAGCTCCAGGATCCTAAAGGAACAAATGGCGTACGAACCAATTATTGGTCACCCGCTACCATGGGACTGTATCTCCTAACGTTGCTCCACTGCCTTGTGGATCAGACCCTTAGGTCGAGAACTCTGGCTGTGGCCCGCTAAGTAGACCATCTGCTTCGGTCTGGGCACCCAAGCAGTAGCACAGCCCATTTAAAAATCAAATAACTTGTGCGACGCATATGTATTCGGTTCCCCTTTGTACCTGTATCTATGTGTTCAAATAAATAAGTAAATAAATAAATATATCCTCGTTAAGAACTTCTTAACATTGCCCCTTCCACAATTTCTCCAAGGATCAAACCTAAGACCACCAAACTTCACAGTAGGTTCATTACATTTAGACAACAGAGTTGGTATATAAAAGGTTCTATTTTCAACTTTATTCACAAAATTGTTCGACCATTATTTATACCTGGTTTACGGATAATATGATTTAACTCTACTACTTACTTTGTTACAACATGTCATTCAACGGTTCGTTAAACATCAACTGCTTATATTTGTTCCACTTTAACCATTTTCATTTTATCTTGAAAGTATAATTTTATGATATTAATTGCTTTTTCTAACTTATAGAATATGATTAAAGAAATTGAACTTCAACTTAGTACATCCATTTATAAAGAATATGATTCATTAATTCGATTTCTACAATATCCAATGAATTTCATTGAAATACAAGAAATATCAACATTAGTTAAAAGTGATGATTTTTCATATAATTCATTTATAGCCTCGTATGTTGTTAATATTTTATTTAAAATACAATTCTTTTTTAAAACTTTATCTACAAAACTAGTATTGTTTTATCAGTTTAGGGGTTGTGGAGATTGTTAAGTTTTTGATTGAGATCATGAACCGATTGATGTTAGACCACCATCTTTGGAAACCTGGAAGCACTGGACGGCTGTTTCGTCCTATTGTGGGACTCCACAGCAGTGCGCATCCACGATCCCGCTCTCGGGATCCGAACACGGGGCCTTCAGTCTCACGCGCGAACGCTTAACCTACTGGACCACTGAGCTGATCGGCATCCAATAGTGTTAATGTCTAACCTCAACCAATCCACGAAATTGCGCCACCATCTTCCATTGTTCTGAGGTAGACACCTGTTTCTACCCGACAAGGATTAGCTCCACTGGTCAAGGCTTCTCACCAGAATTTTCTCATGAAGCTAGTCACTAGTGAGCACATGTTAATTATCAGTTTAGGGGTTTTATTACCATGTTGAAGTTGGATAATTACTTCAATGTTTTCATTGAAGTAATCACTTCTTAGCTCTTTATCTTTCAAAGTAAGCAGTATCCACAAAACCCATCTGATATTAATCAACATATGCTCATTAGTGACTGGCCTCAAGATGTATATCCTGGAGTTCAAGTGAGAAGTAGTGATCAGTGAAGTTCAACCAGGTCTGTTGTGAGATAGTAACTCGTTGAAGACAACGGTGGATGTTTCGCTCAATTTTGTGGTTTAGTTGAAGTTAGACATTAACACCGTTGGACGACGGCCATTTCAGTGGTCTAGTGGTTAAGTGCTCGCGCGCGAGACCAGTAGGTCCTGGGTTCGAATCACGCAGTGGGCGAGGTCGTGGATGCGCACTGCTGAAGAGTCCCACAATAAGACGAAACAGCCGTCCAGTGCTTTCAGGTTTTGCATGGGGGTCTAGCTTCAACTGACTCATGACCTTAACCATTGAAATTACTATAATATCCACAAAACTCATCTGATATTAATTTCATTTATACCGAAAAGAAAGAAATTATTTCAGTGTAGATGTGCATTCAATTGAAGAGATTCATTGAACATTGAATATGATTTTAGGATTTTACTTTTTGTAAATTTTTACAAAATACCTGACTTGTGACAATTACTTTATGCCTTCATCAGAAAAAAAAAGAAGAAAAAACTACTGTTTACACTATGCAACAAAAACGTTTGGAAATTCAATTCGAATTTAGTAATTGAGAATCAGACAATTTATGCTTAGTTGCCTTTTCGTTTTAAATTGAAATCGGGTCAATAACTATTGAAACACTGTACTTTAGTTATATATATATATATATATATATATATATATATATGCTCAAGTTACACAACGTTTTTCGGAATTCAGCTTAGTAATGTTAAGCGACCTTGTGTTATAGTAAATTCTGAACTAGATATAATTAATACCGAGTTTCTAACGTTTTTTTAGTTAAGTGAATTATTGTGATCTATTCAACAGCTCCTAAGCTCTTATAGGTTTTCAGTGATTCTGCAGATGATGTTAGTTCATTACGAAAACTAACTTGAGTTTCAAAACATTTTCACAAATTCCCACATCTTGATATGTAACAATCATCCATTATACGAATGAAAAACTGAAAATTGAATTTCTCGACATTTTACTATGAGAGAGGGCTTCAGCTGTCGAGTACAAATATTATCTATGGTAATGTGTAGTCGTCATATTATATCTCAAATCAGTTGAAGTTCGAAATATGAATCATGATGTATCAGATCACTGATCTAAAAGTCAGACTTATAGGTGCTGAGTTTGAAGTTTTATGAAGTTGTAATTGTGGGCTGAGAGGAGTCTAAGACTTGAACAGAACAACCTTTACAGTACTTTCAATCTGAATTCTTTTTTTCCTTACTTTTTCAGATTGGTGCAACATGCATATGATTTGATTGAATTAGGTTTAGAAAGTCAATTCATTAAGCTTTTACAAGTTTTCATTTCCTTATCTAAAGCACCTATGTTGGAGGTAGGTGAAAGCTATTAATAAACATCTTTTAATTTCTTTTTGTTTTGAACGCTTGTTGTTTTAATTTTTATTTGTCTGTTATGTAGAAATAATTTTATAAGACCGCTTTCTTTAAATGCTTTTAATTTTAACCCTCTTTTAATAGACACCTGAAATATGATCTTGATTAGTAGTTGACAACGTTGTGGATTTTGTAAGTTTATAATTTACTGAGTTTTCCAACAGTTCATCTCCGATGAGATTGGAAATGGAGTAATGCTTGCTAATGTCAATTAAATATTTTTCCAATTTATCTAAATTCCATATACTCTTTCTTCTTGAATCTAAAAGCTCTATTAACTGCCTCAATAATTATTTACACAGATACACCAGTTGCTAAGCCCATCATTCAAGATACGACATGTCGTTAGGGAGTGAACTTGTTAAGTAATAAAATCTGATTGATAAAAAGAGGTTAAAGCAAAGATATTTACATATCTTATCCAACCATGTAGCTTACATATATTTTTGTAAATCATAGGGTGAATATTTTATGGTAATATAGTTCCAAAGAGTTTTGACTTTTTGAAAATACTTCTTAAATATTATCAAAAAGAAAACATTGTTTCGATTGTGGATTTATGGTCAAATGCTCTTAAAAGCAATACAAATAATAATATCATATTATTATTACTGATAGAAATCTGTCGATCAGGATTAAGTAATACATGAACATGGCACTGATCACTTGCTGTGGTCAATTAGTGTAAACCTTTGAGTTCTACAGGACATTAGTCGGAGCTTTATTTATTTAATGGTGTAGATTGGAAGAAAGGTAGGGGCGGCCAGACCAAAACATGGCACAAGTTCATGAATTCACTGACAAGTGGACTGAGTCATGTTTGTAGATGTAGACTACCTGGTTGGGGACCGCGAGATGATAGCAACCGATGGTTAGAGACCCTGAATGACATGGCTCAAAAGCGTTTGCAATGGAGCAGGTGCATCCACTCTTTGTGTTCTCCCAAATTTTAATCTCCTGAATCCTCCTTGTATCTTTTTTCTCTTTCCAAATTTACTTCACTGGATTATACTCTCAAAATAACATCTTCAAACTCCAATCTTTCCGACTACTGCTTATACTCTTACCGCCTCTATCACTATAGGATTTAAATCGACCACTGCATTTCTGTGCTAATGTGGTGTGGCAACTCGAACTGATGTACGTACGCACGAAGTTCTACGTTATTATTGACTGACTGACTATTTAATAGTAACTTCTTAGACTACTACAATGCGTGACGTTGGTTAGAGTCTTACGGTGCGAATTCATTCACTTAATACTATAGAAACGCTTTGACATTAAATGCTAGGTAACATGAAACCCAGATTCCTGATTATTTGGTGATTTAATCCAACTACCTAGTAACAAATTAACTCTGGTTTTTGTCGACTAGCAATCATTTCAAAATTTCAGTGGCGAAACCGATGTTTTAGTGGCAAAACTTCTGATTTTCGTTTTAAATCTCCTTTTAACTGAAATGATTTTTTAAAATCTCGTATACCATTTAGTCTGTACCATTAGAAATGAAATGGAGTTTAGATGGATTATCGAATACTGGTCAAAATGCCATACATTATTTTTTATGTTCAAATGGAATTTGTGATCTGATTATACGATGTATAGAAAATCCTAATACTTCTGAAACGATTTTTGTCATGGCAAATGAGTTGGCAATTAACCTTTTAAAGCACAGTAATAAATATGTACAGGTAATTTATTAATAAAAATTTGAAATAATCTCATATTGTGAATTTAGAACAACATAGATATAAGCGAACAATATTGTTTTCGATTAGATCCTCATCAGGCTTTACTCTAATATACAGTAATGTGTTTATATGCATATATGAAATTATTAAACTAATCAAGGTATTTTATGAGTCAATGATGATAACAATGGGATAGATTACAGAAACAAGTATTCGACCCGATCAATGGTGATTCCGCAACTGAAAGATAAGTTACCTGGTTATCCCACTTCTATGTGTATCTACGAATTCAGCTGCTCCTGTGGAGAAAGCGATATTGGGCGCACTACCAGGCAACTGAACCAACGAGTTAGTGAACACCTCCCTTCAAGGTTAGGAAAAGGTTGCGCTAAAACAATACGCAGCTCGGTTCTATCATACTTGATCGATAGCGGTCATATAGTGGACAGAAGCAAGTCGTTCAAAGTTGTTTATCGTATTCCCACTAGTTTTCCTTATGGTGCTCTATCTCGTCTCTTACACATAGCAGAAGCTATAGGAATCCGAGCCAACAAGCCAAGTCTTTGTGTTCAGAAGAAATTTGTAACACCTTTATCTCTCCCCTGGCCTTAAGTAATAAATGGACTTATTATTTTTCTAACTTTCTCTTCGTTTGTTATTTTTCTTCACCCCCTCCTACCACTTTATTTTCTCTCAACTATACGTTTCATGGTCCAATTATCTGAACATTTCTTATTACGTCATCTTATAATTTTATAATTGTTATCTCAGTTTCTATATTTTTCTAATCACTGACCTATTTCCGATTATGTAACATTGGTTTGAACCTTTATTATTATTGCTTATCAAAACTAATGCACCTGTTGTCACACCATCAATTTGTACTTTTCACATTTTACTTATTATGTAATCGTTTTCATTGTTACTCATTGACTTATAAACTACCTTGATTGGTTTAATAATTCGTATATGCATATAAATACATTACTGGATATTAGAGTAAAGCCTGATGAAGATCTAATCGAAAACAATATTGTTCGCTTATATCTATGTTGTTCTAAATTTATTATTAGTTATGTGAAAACAGTTGTGGAAATTAGTGAAAGCCAACTATTAAGAATAATTATATTTCTTTGCATTGTTCTGATAACCGTTTAGCTAAAAAAATACCGTACCGGTTAAAATATCTGTCAATTACATTTAGTAAAGTCATGTGACAAACGATGTTCGTTACTTCAAATAATACATTTCTCAAAATATCCATATTCTGAGTAAATCAACTATCTGTATTTCAATGTTGATAGTGAAGTCAGTTCAAGCTACAGACTGAATTCAGGTAAACAACCATTGGAAACAGAAGACCACTGAACAGTTGGTTTATTTTAATATGGTCCTCCTTGTTAGAACTTACCGATGACCTAGACAAAGTTTCAACCAAAGTCTCTCAGTTTTTTGACACATCTAAATGACGTAGTTAGTACCCATTGCTTCACATTTCCAATCACAGTTCGAGATATTGATCTATCATTATTCCATTTCATGGTTAATAATTGTTTCACCCCTAAAATATTATAACTCAGTCCATCACAGCTTGCCTGAATATTTAGCAAAACGTCAGTCCATGATATAAACTAGTTTTCAAATTGAATATTCCCCGCAAATCGCTTAATGTAATGATATTAATTTTGTTTATTGTTAAGGTTTGGAATTTTCTCTCAGATATTATTAGTAGGAATTATAACTGATCTGTCTCACTTAGCAAAAGTACCTCTATATTTTTTTCAATTACAAGTTTTCATTCTATTTGATTTGTGTGTACTAGTGAAATTCAAGTAGCTTATTTCATCTTTATTTTAACTCGTCGGCTCGAGGTGCCTGAACAGTAGTGTTCTTGGTTGATCTACTAATATGTGATGCTTGACTTCAATTTAGTTCTCAATTTCCCGTTAGCTGGTTAGCTAGTAGATAAGAGATTCGTATTTGATTACACTTCATCAATTTTATATTAGACAAGTTTTGCAATCAATTGTATAAAGTAAATGATACGTTTTATAAGCTGAAATATGTTATTGCAACTAAGTATCTTATTTGAAATATAAAGTATTGGTGACAAATTCCAATCCATCAGATTACATTAGATTATTAAAAAAAACTCGCGTGAAATCTCTCTCACTGAAATTTCAGGTTCTTTTTTGAAAAAATCTTCTATGAAATCTAAAATAGGAATTGGAACTTATATGTTCCACTGTTGATCAGTGTAGACTATTCATTTCAAGTTAGCAATTAAGATTTGACATGCAGCAGAATTTGATTCCATGTGAAAATAAAACATCTTTGTTACCGAGGTGTTTAGAAACTAAACTAATATATACTCATCTGACATTTTATGGCTTCTAAAAGTTTTCAGACTAATGAAAAGTACCTTTAGATTCATCATCTGTCTGCAAAGATTAAGCTGTATCAATATTGTGATTGTGTAACAATGATTTGGTGAGTAATCAACTGTGTTTGGAATCGATAGATAAAACGTTTGAACCTCAGCTCTGTGCACTCCAGTCTAGGCAACTCATAAACAAATTGTATGAGTTAAATCTGACTGCAAAAACCTGTATCCGCTTTTATCAAATTTACTTTATATACATAAGGTTAGTTCAAAACTGAATACACAAATATGTACTTGAATAAGAGTTCACTTTCTTTTCATGAAATAGTATAGACGTTTAGTTCATAAATGACTGTTTAATATCTATATTATTTTAATACAGGAATGTTTCTATATTATTCTGTCGAAACCTAAACAACATGAAGATTTCTTCAATTCTATGTTTCAACGTCTTCATAATGCTTATAGTCAAATGGATAACTTAACAAAAAATAGATTCTTTTGTAAAGAAGAATTTACAAGAACTACAAATTATTTAGGTTAGTTTGATATTCTTAATTTTAGTAGTTAATGAAATTTTGTTCTCTCGTATAAATACGCATTTTTTAAACATTTTCACCTGACTTTATTCAGATTATATTACTAACTTTTTAGTCACTGATGCTACTAGTTTTTCTCACTATGTAATACAGTTTTGTCTAGAAGCTTAAGATGAAAACAGTGATGTTGATTGTGAGGACGGTCCTCGAGGATAAACTCGAGGAAGCTGTATGAAGCTCAGAAATAGGCGAAGATATTCCATTTAATCACTTTTTGGAAGAATATTCTAAAACCTCTACGTGTAGCCTTTCGATAGGACAATGCTAATAACTTCCCGTATGCGGATTGGATAGCTATAATGATGATTACGTTTTTCCTAAAAACTATAAATACCTGACAGTTTTGTACTATAATTTGACATTGTCTAGAATAACGTTCCTTTCACTTGTCTTCTGTCTTCTCATTTGTGACTTGGAAGGGTTCTAGCGTTCAAGTGATGAAGTTATACGCGGCATATCAAGAATATAAGCTCTAGATATAACATTGATGCTTGTTGTTACTTCTCAGTTTGAATGATTTTGGAAACTTGAAGAAAATCAAGAATTTCAAGAACAAATTAGCATTAGTTAATCAAACCGTTAAGTATTGAACTGTTAACATTTGTTACAGTGTATTTTTTTAAAAATTTATATAACTTACTCGTGAAGTTATGCAGTCCTAACTTTTAATTAATGCTCAGATAGTTTGATTACTACTAGTTCCATTAGGTAAGAAGTTTAGCAAATATTTTTACCGTAAGATTCAGGACAGAATGAAATATTACTGTAGTAGAATTGATTGAATTCAGAACGATTATATTCCGTTTATACAAAATGGTTTTTAATTCATATCAAGACAAAATATATTACGTAACCATTAATAAATGATTTTAATCAGAAGGGGTTTGTGGAGATCTTAGAAATTTCATAAATTGAAATCATGAGTCAATCGAAGCTAGACCACCATGGAAAACCTGGAAGCACTGGATGGCAATTTCGTCCTAGTATGGGACTCCACAGCACGAGACTAGTAGGTCCTGGGTTCGAATCTCGCGGGGTGCGGGATCGTGGATGCACACTGATGAGGAGTACCGTACTAGAACGAAACGGCCGTCCAGTGCTTCCAGGTTTTCCATGATGGTCTAGCTTCAACTGACTCATGATTTCAATCTGTGAAATGCTTTTAAGTTATTCATCATTGACCTTTTGTTTATTTTAGATTGTTTCAATTCATTAATAACTGGCAAGAATATATCAGTACAGATAAGTTTACAATTTTTACAAACTTTATGTCGTAGAAACAATTTAAGACTTCAGGTAATTTTTATGACTATTTAGTTCACAATTGGATTTGTTTAAAATTTCTCATATTATGAAATAGAATAATACAAATCAGTGAACAATACTGTTTTCATTTAGATCTTCATTAGGCTTCACTTTAATATACAGTAATGTATTTATGAAATTATTAAATGAAACAAAGCAGTTTATGAGTCAATGATAATAGTGGAATAGATTACATAAATAAACATAAGTGGAAAGTACAAGTTGATAATAGGATGTTGAGTGTAGTAGTTGTGATAACAATGATAAAAATTGAATATAATTGTACGCAATGATGGATAGTGACTGGCATTGGAATCCAGGGCGCGCGTTTCGTCCTATTTGAGACTCGTCAGCTGGATGTACCTGCATCTCAGAGCTGATGTTCACTCTGGGACTCGAACCCAGTACTATTCTTAAGCCTCAATGGGAAGATACAAGCCAAGCAATACCAAGTTGAATATAATGTTTAATAATATGAGATAGGTCAGTGACTTGAAAATTATGTAGTCACTGAAATAACATTCACAGAAAAATTATACGATTACGTAATAAGAAGTGTGTCAGGTAGTTTGCAACTGAAGCATACATTTTAAAAGAGACAAAAAGGAGATGGAGAATAATAAACATACGAAGAGTGTGGAAAATAATAATATTTAATAGTTGAATTCATGAGTCAATTAAGGCTAGAGCACCATTGAAAACCTGGAAGCACTGGATGGCCTTTTCGTCCTAGTATGGGACTGCTTAGCATTGCACGGTCGCACAATATCGTGGATTGGTTGAAGCTAGACAATAACACCTTTGGATGTCGGCTCAGTGGTCTAAAGGTTAAGCGTTCGTGCGCGAGACCCTAGGACCCAACGTTCGAGACTCACATGCGGGATCGTGGATGCTCACTGCTGGGGAGTCCCACACTAGGACGAAACGGCCATCTAGTGCTTTCGGATTTTAATGGTGGTCCATCTTAGATCTACGGATGAATTTAACTATTAAATTACTACAATTTCCACACACCGTCATTCTGATTTGATTTTATATTACAAACAATCTTTAATTCACATGTTATTATTTTAAATGATGTACTCTGCCTAAAATCTGACCAATTTTATGGATTAATAATTTGAATATATAATTGTAGAACCTGATGAGAAATTATTGAGAATAATATTCTTCAAATAATTGTGTTATGAGTAACTACTGGACGGCCGTTTCGTCCTAGTGTGGGACTCCCCAGCAGTGAGCATCCACGACCCCGCACCCCGCGAGATTCGAACACATGACCTATCAGTCTCGCGCCAAGCGCCTAACCAACTAGACCACTGAGCCGGCATCCAACGGTGTTAATGTCTAACTTCAACCAATCCACGATTTGCGCCACCGTATACCATTTTCTTCAGTGAGCTGATACCTCACAACAGACCTGGTTGAACTCCACTGGTAACGACTTCTCACTAGAACTCCACGAGTATCTCTTGAAGTCAGTCGCTAATGAGCAGATGATTATTATCAGAAGGGGTTTGTGGAGATTTTAGACTGATAAGTCTTGGGTTTGAATCTCGCGGGGTGCGGGATCGTGGATGCGCACTGCTGAGGAGTCCCATACTAGAACGAAACGGCCGTCCATTGCTTCCAGGTTTTCCATGATGATCTAGCTTCAATTGACTCATGATTTCAATCTGTGAAATTTGTTAAATCTCCACAACCCCCTTCTGATTATAAGTAAATAGTTTATTAAGGCTAATTTGGTCAAGGAATAGATAAATGTGTTACAAATTTCTTATTAGTGAAAAGACTTGGATTGTTAGCTCGAATTATTGTATCTTCTGGTATATGTGAGTGATGAGATCAAACTCCATAAGGAAAACTAGTAAGAATACGGTGATTCATTTTAAATGACTTCTTTTTATCTACTACTTGACCGCTATCGATTAAGTGTGATAGAATGGAACTATGTATTGTTTTGACGATACCATTATCAACATTTGTATAAGATCTCAATCGGAAGTGAAGGTTGTTTACTACATGATCATTAGTTAAATATAACTACTTTAATTATATATTCTGAGTTACTTCATTCTATACAATAACTAAACAATAATTGTTTCTCATGTTAATCTAACTAGGAACTTTTGCGTGTTCAACCACATAATGTGACAAATTTCAATTTAATTGAAGAAATCAAGTCGTTATTTATTAATTTGTGGAAAATAAATGATAAGTTAATTAATGCTGCTACCTTTGACAGTAACAACAAAAACAATCATACTAATGATAGTAATAATAATGATACTCTGAACTATTGTTATATTAATCATAAAACACCACATAGTAAACAGAAATGTTTCAACAGTACGGAAAACAGTCCCTTGAAAATTGTACAGAATAATATGAACATTATGGAGCCAATAATGATATATCAAAGAAAATTTAATAAGTCATTATTCCTTGAAATGAATCACAATCAACAAAGTGTACAAATTCAAAAAAATAATTCAGTGCATTTTATTCAACCTGAAATTATAATACTTATTTTGACTTGTCTAATTGAATTTTGTCACGGTCCTTGTTTGAATAATCAAAATGAAATTTTATTCGGAAGTCCGAATATTTTACACTTACTAGTAAACTTAATATTGTGTACACCAAAATGGATTAGAAATAATAAACTTGAAGATATAACATGTTCACTTGCTGAAATTAGCGTAAGTTGTTTCTAATGTTAATGTTTCTTTGAAATCTAACTTATAGTACAGTCTTATGTATTGATTATCCGTTTAGATCCTTGAATCTCAAACATTCCGGTAATATCTCATTGTGACTAGAAGTTCGAATATAAGTATTGCACCCATTGAACAAGTTAATAACCGTTTGAAATTGATAGCTCAGTGAATAATACTCAGGTGTTTGGAGTGAAAAGCATGAAATTCGAGTTTCAACGTGAACATTGACATTTATATGCAGTTAAATTCAATTAACAAATGACAAATGAGTATGAAAAATTGACGGTTTTCATGGAATCATGATATTTTGTAAGCGAATAGCTTGTTGTCACTAACATGAAGTGATTGACTTGCTTCGTTGTATAAATGTATTTCTAAACTATTTTGTGACTGTATGTAATACAAGGCAAATATTTAATACGTTTTAGATTAATGGAATTGATTTGGTTTGGATTTGCTAAGTAGTTGGATGTTCTTGACAAAAAGCATGGACTTTAATGTTAGTTCGTACTCATCAGCAAGTCATACCTTTAGTCGGGAGGGAACCAATGTTATCTACTGCATTCAAACCTGGGTCTACCTTCTTATTCATTTATATGAGAGATACCAGGGTACCTAAGTGTATGTATTTGGTGTGTATCTCAAACCTCACTTTGAGGTGAAAGTAGTGATTTAACCAGTGAACTACAGTTTAAATATATCCTAGTAAATAGTTTTTTTGTTTAATTCCAGTTCATTTTCTATTAGTGAACATTAGAAGAAAGAATTGAAACTCTAGTAATCAAAGGGATATTTTTTAACATGCTATTAATTTACTTTCATTGTTAATTATGATTAATAAAAATTCTATGCCGTGTCATTTTACTAATCTAGTGTTTGTCAATTAAGCTACTGTTAGCTGTGTTGGAAGGTCGCCATGAAGATAAAGTTTATCAACAACTAATTGAACTCTGTCCATTAGATAAGTTAGTAAGTTCTTTGAACTCTTAAGTTTGAGTACTGTTTTCTTTGAAGGATATTAATTTTTTATATGTACATAGTTTTGTTTTAAAAACAAGAATATAAAGGCGAAAATCCAATTTCTAGTCAAACCCTTCATAAACTTTATTCTGTTACATAAGTTAATGATTGAAATTATATAAATCGTCAGACTTATGGTTAAACAATAAGAAATATCATGGGGAATGATAAAAATAGTTTGATAAATTACAAACACATTCTAATACTGCAGATAAGTAATGTCATTTCAATGCTTGTAAAGAAGAGAGATAGAAAGTTAGGTAACTTTTCTGGTAAGATACCTGGCCTAGTTATTGTCAAAGGAGCAACTGGATTAACGAACATCCACTGAGATTATCTAACGTCTTTTTTCTCTGAGTGGTCATTATTGATCGATTAAAGAATGTGAAACCAAGACTGACTGAAGACAACTTATAACAGCTTTTGTTAGTTTATCTTGTAGATTGTCGTTCATTAAATTTTGATCATAATGTGTATATAGCAATAGAGATACCTTGAGAGCTGGTAATGTCTTTGATATTTTATTTTGTGCATGAGTTTGTTTCTTCAAGAAGATTTTTAAGATAATTTATTTAAATCGAAATTCTTTGTGTAAACTCCTGATTCATTTTGTACGCAATGGTTGGGAGAAAAGTTTTCGACTTTGGTTGTATGACATTCAGTAAAGTGGGTACCAAGCCTATGATGAATTTTTTTGGCATTACTTACTTATTTACTGCTGTTGTCCCTTGTGGAGGAGCATAGGCCAACCGCCAGGATTCTCCATCCAACTCTGTCCTGGACAATCCTTTCCAGTTGTTTCCAGTTGCTATTCATCCTTTTCATGTTTGCTTCCAATTCTCAACTCAGTGTGTTCTTTGGCCTTCCACGTTTTTGTCTCTCTTTACGATTCCGATTTGGGACTTGCTTCGTGATGAGGTTTGGTGATTCCCTTAATGTATGTCCTATCTACTTCCAACGTCTTTTCCTAATTTCCTCTTCAGTTGGAAGTTGGTTTGTTCTCTCTCACAGTAGGCTGTTGCTGATGTCATCCGGTCAACGGAAATTGAATATCTTCACATCCTGATAATTATTATGGATGTAATAAGAGACGATAAAAAATAAACAAATATGAGTTTGTATCAAGCCCAGATTACAGATTAACTTTGTAAGAGACAAGTATATACGAAAGTATGGAGTAGGTAATTAGTCAAGGATGTCAGTATGGAGTTTAATATGTAGGTCATTGTATTGAGGATTAACAAAAGTTAGTACAATAGAAAAATGGATATGTTTTCAAAATATTGACGTATAATTGAAGACCTATGATCTATGTTATTGCTAAAATTTATTTATCTTCTATTTCTTTGTTGAATTGATTTCATCATTGTGAGTTGATTTCATTTTAATATTCAGTAAGTAGTTCAAAGCTTGTAATACATCGCTTTTAATATTTATTACAGATAAGTACAATTCATTATTACCATATTTTGTCAGAGGATTCAGATTTTGCAACGAATCATCCACGTGAATCATTTCATAAATGCGGACATTTGTTATTTATATTGACACAATATGTAAGTGTTTGTTTGTTTTCTTTTTTTGTTAAAATTTCTCTGATTAAGCATTTTGTTCTTCTATGGTATGATAAATGTAATAAAGTAAATAGCTGAATGAATGCGAATTGTTTATCGGGAAGATGTTAAAATTGCATTATAACAGGATTATTGCAAAAAGTCAATAGATTTTCTCCTATGGTATATGAAAAGTATTACCATGAGACAATTTTCGACGTTTATGTCTTGTAAAAGAAAGAAAAGTATGAGAATCGACCGTAGTCAAGCCTCGTCTCTATTTCTGTACAGGTGTTAAAAAAGTCATTAAAAATGTAGACATAGTTTTCATCAAAAATTGATCTCATTTATTAAAACAGCTTAAAACGTCCAGAGTAAAAAACATGTTTTTTTTTCACTAGCTTTGTACTTATCACTTACACATATCCATGATCGTACATGAAATCAAACCCGTGAATTCGTTTAGTCGAAATTTAATGGACCATTCTCAAAACGTGGTGAGCATACTTACTTACTTACGTCTGTTACTCCTAATGGAGCATAGGCCGCCAACCAGCATTCTCCAACCAACTTTGTCCTGGACCTTCCTTTTTAGTTTTGTTGAATTCTTGTTCATTCTCCTCATGTCTGTCTCCATTTCTCGGTGTAATGTGTCCTATGGTCTTCCTCTTCTCATTTGGCCCTGAGGGTTCCAAGTGAGGGCTTGCCTCGTCGTGCAGTTGAGCGCTTTCCTCAATGTGTGTCCTATCCACTTCCAGCTTTCTTCCTGATTTCTTCTTCCACTGGGATCTGGTTTGTTCTCTCACATAGTAGGTTGTTGCTAATAGTGTCTGACCAACCGATCCGAATTATTTTGCGTAGACAATTGTTAATAAACAGTTGTATCTTCTGGATGATGGCTTTCGTAGTTCTCCGAGTTTCCGCCTCATACAGTAGAACTCTCTTGACATTTGTATTGAAAATTCTGACCTTGGTGTTGGTTGACAGTTGCTTTTAGTTCCAGATGTTCTTCAGTTGTATCTATACTGCTCTTGCTTTGCCAATCCGCGCTTTCACATGTGCATCAGATCCACCATGTTCATCAATGATGCTGCTCAGATATGTAAAGGTTTTTACATCTTTCAAAGCTTCTATGTCAAGTGTGAGTTGACTAGTGCATGTTGTGTTGTATCGGAGAATCCACTGTATTCCATGCTTCCCCAAATTGTTGACGTCTTCATGATCCAGTCGACCTGCAGGAGAAAGAGAAATGGATAGGCTTAGTTAATAAGAAAGAAAAAAAGAAGTCTAAAGGTTACTTTCACTTCAAAAGAAAAGTGTTATCGGAAAAGTTCATCTACAGTTCAGATAACGGTTGAATTTTATTTTAAGAATCAATAAGCTTCAGCTTTAATACGCTGAGATATGGAATGCAGACTATATAATCGGACAATAAAAACAACGAACCATAGTATAGTTTCACATTGAATTACATCCTATCACTAAGAGAATTTGATTAGTATTAAACTTTAAAGAATTACTGTGATTTTCCGCTAATAACGCTTACATAATTAATGTACATATCATTATAATTCATTGATATTTATTCTTATTCATTATAATAGTTGTATAGGTGTTTCCCAGCAATTTTTAAACATATGAAGACATCTGAGAATCATGATCATCATATTAATAATCAATTATCAAGCTTCAAATGGTCTGAATCAAATTCATACAATACTACAGAAGGAAAAAATTGTTTGTACGAAATGAAATGTACAGATCATAACAATATTCCATTGAATGGTACAAGAAAGTTGGATTTTAATAACACTATTATAAAACGTTTGATTAAGGGTAAAAGTGATATTATTTTAAGCCTTCAACATTATACCATTAATACAGCACAGATAGAGGTATGTGATAAACATTAAATTCTTTTATTTACTTTTATTGACCAGCTATTGTTTTTGTTTTGTTTACTGGTTCTTTCTAATTTGAACTGTTATAAATGTGAACTGATTTCAGCACTTGTAAAAAAATATAACAGCTATAAAATTTTAATAATTGAATTCATGGATCAATCTAATCTAGACCATCATTGGAAATCTAGAAGCATTGGGCGGTCATTTTGTCCCGATATGGAACTTCTGAGCACAATGCATCTACGATTTCACACACGGGATTCGAACTCAGGTCTGGCTTAGATTGACTCATGGATTCAACTGTTAAAAGTTGCTACAGTCTTCAAAAATTCTCATTATGATATTTATAAAATTGATCAATCTTACAATTCGTCGCCAAAAGTTACGTTTATGTTGTTTCAGTGAACCGTGTTCTAGTGTATACTTTAAAGAAGTCAGAAGTCAAAAGAACTCGTGGTTTCATTCATTATTGTTTTTAAACCATCGTTCACGTGGGTTAGAACAATTAAGTTGTGTAGTATGCGTGGTGGGTCAACAATGTGAAATGTTAAATAAGACTCAGAAGGTTGAAATTGGAGCGATCAATAAAGCACATCATTATTTAAAGCTACTAACTTCTGATTTGAAATATATACTGACATTTCTTTAACTGAGGTGGTAGGGAACACAAATTAGAGATTGCTTAATGTAATGCGACATGAATTTAAAGTCGATCCAGCGCATGTACTTTCTAATTTTAAAAAAATTCTGAATGTAACTATGTTTTACACAAATTTCCATATTTATCATCTTTGATTACTTGAGATATTAAGTAAACTATTATGGATTTAGACTAAACCATAGTTAACTGGTGTAATTCGTACCTAATTTCATTGATCAAATAAGGCTTATTCTGGGACATTCACCAGAATAACATTCCTTGGTATTTAAAAACATGTTAATATTAAATAACGTAGATGAGGAATGAGTAATCGACATTAGATTGGTAGTTAACCAATTTGGAGAGAGACAAACTTTATGATTAAGATTCTCAAGATGGTAGGTATCAGTAGTTCACATAACGTTTATCGATATATCTCATATTTTATGGAATGGTAGTTTAGACTTTAGAGTTGTTGATTTGCTATTATTAGTTTTCAATTTTGAACCCTTCTTCTCTCGATTGGATAACCTTCACATATAAAATGTGACTGAAAGCCAATTTCATAAATCTATACTTTACAAGTGAATTACGTCGTCATCAGAATTTAATATGTTATTTCAACTGTCATTTTGTACTTTTTTTTCTTTCTCCTGATCATTTCATGATATACATAGATCGTACGTGAAGACAATAGAATTGAACGTATAGTTTATCCAATTCCTAAAATATGCCACTATTTAACTGATTCTAAAAAACATCAATTATTAGCAATAAATAATATGGATAATGATTATTCGAAAATTCCTTCATTATTTAAAATAATTGAAGAGATTTATGCTGAAATGTTATGTGCTGAACATATGCTTAGTAGGTTTGCATTTTCTTTTATATATATATATTTCATACACATAGTTCCCTTTATTATCTTAATGACAGAAAGAACAAAGATTGGTGCAGAATAATAAATGGATTCATTTTATTTCGTCAAGTTCTCATCAGCTGCTTACAACCTAAATTATTTGAAATTCAACATTATTACAGATTACTAGTATAGGGGTTGTGGAGATTATTAAGTTTTTTGATTGAGATCATGAACCGATTGATGTTAGACCACCACAATTGAAAACCTGGAAGCACTGGACGGCCGTTTTGTCCAATTGTGGTGGTCTAACATCAATCGGTTCATGATCTCAATTATTAGAGATATTGACATATTTATACATAAGAGTGTGATTAAGGATCAATACATGTGTATCATGATGTAGCGAAGATTCCGATAGAGTTAATGAAGTCATAAAATTTTGTCTCGAATAAATAAAGTTTGAGGGGGAAAGTTCCAGAACATTGAAATATTGATTAGAACTCATGAAAATAGATTAATGGTAATAAAGAAAATATGAATTGAAATCAGTCAATTATGTATGATGTAATTTAAAAGAGTTGGAGTAATGACGTAAGAAATAAATAGAGAAATAAATGAATAAAGAAGGGGGGTTATTGTTACCAGGGTAAAGAAAGATTTATTACTATCTCCTTTTGTATACAAAGATCTGGTTTTAAACGTTTGATTGCTAATGTCTCGGCAAATTTTAAAAGGTTGGAGTTTGATTGTTCTTTAATCACCCTGAAGGACTTCAGTATATCAACTTCGTGTCCTATGTCAAGGCGATATCTTGCGATGGCACTGCTGAATGTTTTTAGTCTGTTTCATCTTAAACTCTTCGGAATATGTTACGTATATCTGCCAAAGCAGTTACATTGGTAGAATAGAAGGGAGAGCCCACGTCCGATTCAAAGAACATATTGAATAAAGAAATTATATCAGAAGGGTTTTCTGGATATATTATAAGTAATTTCAATGGTGGTCTAGTTTCAATCGACTCATGATCTTAATCATTGAAGTAAATTATAGATGAATAAGATTTACAAAATAAATGAAATCATACAAAATCAATGTTTTCGGTTGAAAAAAAGGAATTCTTTTTGTTCCGTTGTGGTGTGTGCTACTTATATTGACATAAGTAGTATATGATGTTAGTCGTAAACAGGTCTGGCAGCAGAGAGACAAAAGGATCGAATAGTAAAGAATGGAAACAGGATGCAATTGGTATGAGCATGCAAGAACAATGAAGTCTGAGTCATTTTGAGACAAGTGGTGGACATTTTGCAAATTAAGCATTTACTTTATGATTGTTAGATTTTATTAACAAGTCCTGTAATTTCGTGTTAAATACATTCGATTGTTCTCACCCGTGTTCTATTCACCACACCGTTAGGTGGTTTTCTAAGTGAAATGAGAAATTTCAATAGTTGAAATCATGAGTCAATTGAAGCTAGACTACCACCATGGAAAACCTGGAAGCACTGGACGAGCAACTCGTCCTATTGTGGGACTCCTTATCAATGCGTATCTACGATCCTAGCTGGCGAGATTCAAACCCAGAAGCTATCAGTTTTGCGCACGAGCGCTTTACCATTAGACCGCTGATATTAAATAAGAAAGATTAGTTCAACGAAAAGAGTTCTCTTTTCGGCAAATTCATTTCCAAAGCCGTACAATCATAAACGTTTATATACTTATTTTACAGGATGATAATAATACTGATTTAAAGCAATTAGTTCATTTAATAAATTTCGATAGAACAATGAGAAGACAGAGTTGATCTGAAAAAATATGATGTATTTGCGCTATACATTTCGAACAATCTGGTCACACATACTTGACCTTTATTAATTTTCTTATAAAATGCCCTGACAAGTATATGTGTGACCAGGTTGTTCGAAATGTGTAGCGCAAATGCATCACATTTTTCAGACTAACTCCGTCTTCTCATTGTTCTATCTAAACAATACTGATAATAAACTTCTGTTAGATATGGTGACAGTGAGGTAAAATAAACAAAGGTATTAAAAATTTTTTTTATAAAACAAGGAAAGTTTAATAATCGTTTGATTGTTAGTGCCTTGAGTATTCATCAAAAGATAGATAGGGAAATTATCATTGGGACAGGGTGGCTAAGCATGATAAGATAAATTGTTGAAATTAAGATTAAATGTAATCAGGAGGAACGTAGAAACAGAAGTAGACCAGTTGGGAGAGAAGATTTAGGGAGAAGATGAAAGATGAATCAGATGGCTGTAAAGGAAGAAGAGTATGAAGAAAGAGGAAAAAAATTATAAGACACTAAGACCATGGTAGAAGAAGAGGTTGTACCAGTCTCTTCTGTATACACAATTCTGGTTTTTCCAGATGTATGACTATTGCTTCGGGAATGAAAAGAAGATGCAACCTAATTTTCTAAGTTGACGTCAGATAGAAAAAGCCTCATGTATATTATTATGTTTGAGTTTGTTACCTGAAAACTTCTCGTCGAATCTGTTGAGTAACATATTATTGGTTTTGACCATGTCCCATGTATGCACTAATGTGTTCATTATGAACCATTATTATTAGAATGGTCATCTGATTGGTAAAAGCTAAAAGGTAAACCTAATGACAAGTGTGGTAAATCATAATATAGTTATTCCATCTTTCCGTACTGTGCTAAAATGACCACTCAGAAAGTCATCGTTTGTGATCAGTATCAATCAGTGGTTCTTTTTTTTCTCATGTCAGTGAAACTGTTTCTTTTCCAGGCTACTAACAAGTGAATATCCTCTCAAAGTATGGGAGTTCAGGATGCATAAGTCACTCATATATGTCACCATTCTTGTTAATTTTCTATTGCATCATACTAGTGTAATAAATAGGAACTTTAACTAATGCTCTAAAGGATTAACGCTTTTATTCTGTTTTACCATATTATAAAATGTGTGCTTGAATACAAATCATCCTTCTTACAGTTCATCCATGGATTCACTGGTTTTCACTGAGATCCCAATGGATATCGGATGCAAGTTTTTATCGAACGTTATGTTTGAACTGTTTATTAATTAGTTTCTATCCATTTCGAGGAGAATGCTTATGTAAGTTATAATAATAATTCTTTCACTTGTAGTTTGTAACATCTGGTTGACTCTATTGAAATATAGACCGCAAACTTAATTTCGTATCTGATGCTACCGCTATCTCCATTTGAACAACAGTAATTTTTAAGAGCTAACTACGAAATCTGATTACAAGATAATATTTTAGTCATTCAAATTTGAACAAATGGCCATGGTAATGGTTGGAGCCAGACCGTTTATTTAACGAGTGACTTAATACATGTATAAAGAACAGACAGTAGACAAAATATACAGACACGATCAAACACTGAAAAACGAAAAATATATTCAACAATTTGTCTAGATAAATGCTAATAATTAACTATACGAGAATGAGTACAGAGGGATTAAACGAATTACTAAGAACAAATATGTGGTGTACAAAATAATAATTAGGATAAGAATAACTCGTCTGTCACGTGATTAGTCTCGTTTTACACTGCAGGTAGGTCACATTTGTTCAAATAGATTAGTTCGTACACGGTTTTTGTCGCTGGTAGAAACTCTCTGAGATACCACTGAGCACAAGACACTTATTTTGTCCTAATATGGGACTCATCAACAATGTGTACCCATTACACGGCTTGTTTTTACGTTAGGTGATAAGAATGACTGATTACTGTATAATAACTAGTCTAATTACTTTTTTACAAAGTACATAATGGGGTTTCTAAATTTTACGTGAACCGATATTCATTTCATGAAAGAAGGATCAACGGAGATTCTGTTCTCTGTGAGCTGGATAACCGATGTTATTCGATATAGGAATAAGTTGAATTAGAGTTCGAGACAACCAGCTAAAATGTAACGTCAGTCCGCAAAGTGACTGGTTGTTGGGCTGGTCTGTCTTGGCAGATGTAAACTATGTGATTTGGGTCTTCCAGATCATCGTGACTATTAGTTTACAACTTTGAACGATAGATGGATTCAAAATTTGTTTCGCATTAGATTTTGATATTTAAAATTATCTTACCCTTCAGCAATATGAACTGGTGTAAGTATTTGTTAGGTTTCATTTTGACTAACTGACCGATTGGATTCGTAACCATGACATGATGTTTCTGATATGGATCCAATGAAACATTATTAATTGTAGAATTGTTATGGAATTTAAAATTCGGACAACATAACTGTTTTGTGCTTTATTAGTTTTTGTAGATTTTCAGATGACATAATTTGCCAACATAACATAACCCCCCAAATGCCCTGGTACGTCCAAAAGTGGAGAGAGTCATCTCTCCCTCTCCAAATGCTCTCAAGTGGCCACGTGTAAATAACCACTGCCAGGGAAGTCCTACTCACTGCCTACTCGTGACGTGGGGGTTGTTTACGAAATTAAGAGGACGAAAAGCGAATGTCCGGCTCTTCAACCGGGTTGATGAACACGGAGAGTCCACCAAGTGGAGTTCGAAAACCCTCATCCCAAACCAATGGTGTACATGGGCTCTAGGATCATAAGGAAATAAATGGCGTATGAACCAATTGTTTGCCACCAGCTACCCTTGGACAATATCTCCTGACTTTGCTCAACTGCCTTGTAGATCAGACCTTTATGTCAAAAGCTCCGGGTGTAGCCTCCTAAGAAAACCACCTACTTCGGTTTGGTCACACGGGTAGTATCTCAGCCCTCACATAAATCATTTGATTTATGTGACACATATCTGTTTGGTGCCTCCTAGTACCAATAAATAAATCATAATATAAAAAAAACCTTCATAAAGCCCATATAATCCCCGATAAATTTTCGTTCATAATTTATTTTTATTTATTATTAGTTTCCTTTCATTTATGATCTTGAATTTATGCTTAGTTATTTTGATTACTATCCAGTTATCGGTGATAATTTATTTGCATTGACTTCATGAAAAGAAAAATTATCACGTTATACTACTTAATCTGCATAAATGCATAAAATTTGTGTTAAACACATGATCTCATCATTTTAGTGAAGTTAATGGCTTTAATTCTGTTTTCTTTTCTTTGTGTGTATGTGTGTGTGTGAACGAACAATGCCTCCTAATAACACATTTATTTCAAATGATCAGGAGATATATATATAATAGTTCTTGGAAATGTTTGTTGAAATATAGATCAGTGAACTAAGAGGGAAATAAATAATTTTAGAAAAACAATATTGTCAAAACCGGAAGTAATATACAAGTTAGAATTGATGGGTATATAGATATATATGTGTGATTGTATATCAGATAAACCAGTTTTATCAAAGGTTTTTTTAAACTGCTAAGTGTAAAAATTCACTTGGTGTTATTTGCTTGTATCTTCTCATTGTTGTTTATAACTGCAATTGATCAGTCTTTTGTTGGCATATGTGCATCCTGTATGGATGGCT
>CALYDH030000186.1:0-61492 GCA_944474815.3 Schistosoma curassoni
TTAATAAGGTCTTACACTAGATTCCATATGTTTTACTTCATTTAGTTGTAATCTCAATCATTCTAATACAAAGGAATGTAAATAAATGTTTGCTTTGTAATTAGCGTTTTTTAGCGAGTTAGTTTTCTACGGGATGGGGTTGCTAACCCCATGCCAAACCCTCCTCCTTTATCTGGGCTTGGGACCGGCAGTAGCTCCCCCCGGGAGGGAATCCAAGCGGAGTTAGCAACAATTCAATTTTTGATCAATGAGTTACATGTTCAAATATCTACTAAGACGCCTTGAACTAACTGACATATTTCACTGAGTAATACGAGTAGACAGTCAAGAACAGTTTCTCCTTATTATAAAATCTTACATTTTAAATAATACAACACAATACTTTTAGTTTCGATATCTTTGGATAGCCAATTTGTAACTAAGGTAAAAACTGTATCCTATATAGAGATGTATTGATGGCACCAAATACAATGAATTTAGCTAATAACAAATATGTTTGCAATATTTTAATTAATGAAATAAAAGGTTACTGTATTGGAACAATGACACATAGTTATGGTAAAAATCTTACCAACCATTGTGAATTTGGTCGTACATATAAACTGGAGTCATTTTATGAAGACAAAGGATAATTGGAATTACTAAATAAATGGATATTATTTGAATGGTATGAGGTCATCAATTTGAGCATCGTTTTTTGGTTATGATTAACTAGAAAGATGTATCCCTTTTACCCTTGTGTCTTGGATTAGTCACTGTCGATCAGCTTGATGGATGGATTTCTTTCTACGACAAATAGCTGTATCTTCATTCTAAAAATTATACTTCTAGTAGCTTTCGTTATGAATGAATGTGTTGTAGTTACTAGCAATCATATATAAATTATTCTATAATACTAGTTAGTTTCTGTAGTGAAGATACTCATAATAGGCAGTTATTCATAATGATGAAAGCACAAAACTACACTCTTTTTAACCATAACCAATTTCCATTTTTAACATAAGTTTGTAATGTGGACTATTGATAAAATCATTTTTTATCAATGCAATATAGCTAGCAGGTAGAATTCAGGGTGTGTGTTTTTGTCCTATATGGAGCTCATCAATTAAGTTGTATCGAATGTCCGAAGCGAAATGATACTGAGTTCAAAATCCAAACTGAATATCAATTCAGATGTAGATTTATCTTTTTGATGAGTCCAAATTAAAGATGAAACGTATATTCTGTATTTCACTACTAACAACATTCTATCTATCTCTTAATAAATAAATATCTTATAAACATTTATATTTCTTTGTTAATATCATAAAGTGATCTTAATTAAACCATCATTAGAAACTAGGAATCATTGTACAAGTATTTCATCTTAATACGGGATTATATTCATTTGCTTAAAATGTAAATTTTCCCCATTTATTATTAATTCGGGGGCTATCTTGCCCCCAAATTCTCTGGTACGACCGAGAGTGGGAAGAGTCTGCTCTCCCTTTCCAAATGCTCTCACATGGCCACGCGTATATAGCCTCTGCCAGGAAAGTCTTACTCATTGCCTTCTCATGGTGGGGGTGTTGTTTACGAAATTGAGAGCACGAAAAGCGAATGTTCGACGCTTTAACCGGGTTGGTGGACACGGAGAGTCCACCTAGGGGATCAAACCTTCAGGTCGAAGGCTCCGGTTGTGGCCTCCTAAGAAAACCTCCTGCTTCGTTTTGGACACCAAAACAGTATCATAGCCTTCACACATATTAAATGAGATTTATGTGGCGCATATATATTTGGTGCCTCATGGTACCAATGTTTATGTGTTAAAATAAATAATAAATATTTATTATGAATTACTAATTATGTATGTTTACAACTTTGTTTTTCTTTTTTTCTTTTTTCTTTATAGTCCGAATTCTTTATGAAAGAGATCGATCATAAATCACCTATCGATGATCAATCAAACAATCATCTAATTAAAGGGAAAACTGTTACTACAAATGATGAATTAAATAAATCGATTGAAATCAATCAAATTAATCCAATAATGATGAAATCATCATCCTCATCCTCATCATCTTCATTGTCATCATCATATCCATGTCATTGTTTCTCTATTATTTGTATTCATAAAATGAAATTTAGTTTATTATATGCATTATTGAAAACTTATGGGAAAACATTATTATGGTCAGCATTTTTAAAATTTTTATATGATATATTAGTATTTGTTAATCCATTATTATTAAAGTAAGTGAAATGGGGTTTGTCTTATTTTGTTTTGAATCATTTACATTTATGAATTGTATTGTGGGGCCCTTTTGTTTTGTTGTCGGATGATGTTGTCGAAAGGGCTCCGCACTTTAGTTGCCCGTGTATTTGACTCCAATTAGATCGTAATGAATGTTTGTTATTACCTATCCTTGTATATATATTCATCGACTTAAATCGCCTTAGTCAATAACGGAATCAAATAACACGAGAATGGACTTTTGAATACATATAGCTTGTATATAAAGCGAATGGAATAGAGAGAAGAGAAACGATGCAGAGTGGAGATGGCTGGTAAGCCAACTCTCATTTTACCAAGAGTTAATCAATATTTATAGTTACACAAAAATAGGCTACAGACATGTGATGAATAGGATAGGAAGTGTACACAGATATATGCACCCATATAAAAACAATCAAGGTTGATAAGCGAATAAATTAACAAGGTCGAAATGTGACTCAACTAGAATGGGCTGTCCGAAAGCTAGAATAAAGTGTATATGGGCTTAACATAGAAACCGACACTACAGTATCGACTTACACTTAATTAACTTAGATTATATTATTCTAATGGTTCTAAATGCCCTAGTATGGCTGAGAGTGGGGAGAGTCAGCTCTTTCTCTCTCGAAATGCTATCGTATAGCCACGCGTATACAGTCACTTAGGGGAAATTCCTACTTACAACCTTCTTGTGGCATAACTGTTGTTTAAGAAATTGAGAGGACAAAAATCAAATGTCCAGCGCTTTAACCGGGTTGATGGTTATAGGGGATCTATCTAGGGAAGTTGAACAACCCTGATTTCAAACTAATAGTGCACACAGGCTCCAGGATCCTAATGAAACAAATGGCATATGAACCTATTATTGGACACCGGATACCATGGGATTGGATCTCCTGACGTTGCTCCACTCCACCTTGTGGATTAGACCTTTAGGTTGAAGGTTTCAGGTTTTTAACTCCCTAATAAAACCACTTTTTTCGGTTTGGGCATCCGAGCAGTATCCCAGTCCTCTAAAAAAATCAATTAACTTTTGTGATGCATATGTATTCGGGGCCTATTTGTAATAATATTTATAAAGTATCATCCCACTTTTAAAGGTAATATTTGTCAAAATATGTGAAAATAATACTGGTAATAAACATGAATAAAAATAACATTCATATATAGAATATAATAGTAATAATTCTGTTAAGACCTACGTATGATAGTTCTCATTTCATGAATTATCAAGATGTAAGTGTTAAAAAGGTTAAAATAATAGAATAAATATCAGAAGTGGGTTTTGTGGAGATTGTAGTAATTTCAACAGTTGAAAATCATGAGTCCTTTGAAGCTAGACCACCATGGGTCAGTTGTGAGATAGTAACTCACTGATGACAATGGTGGATATGTCGCTCAATTTCGTGGATTAGTTGAAGTTAGACATTAAGCCCGTTGGATGCCGGCCCAATGGTCTAGTTGGTTAAGCGCCTGGCGCGAGACTGATAGGTCCTGGGTTTGAATCCCGCGAGGCGGAATCGTGGATGCGCAGTGCGGAGGAGTCCCATACTGGGACGAAACGGCCATCCAGTGCTTCTAGGTTTTCCATGATGGTCTAGCTCCAATTGACTCATGATCTCAACTATTGAAACAGAATAAATCTTGGTAGATTAAAACGAATTCTGTAAATAATCTTATAATCATTATGAATGTTTAAATTGATTGATCATAATCATTTAAACATTCAAGGATTAGATTTATAACACTTTTCTATTCAATCTTGAATATTTATTGTTGAATATATCTTGATAGTGGACATTGGCTATTGCTAATTGAAATCAACTGAACTAATATAGGTTATTCACTTTATTAAATTATTTAATAATTCAGTTATGATATGTAAATATGAAATGACAAATCCTCGTAAAATATCTGAAAATATTTCACTTCTACATTGGACGTAGACAGTTTGTATATACTGGTAAATATATTTCAAACTATTCGTTTTTGATACAGTGGTCTTGAGTGCTGTTACAGGTTTGAGGGTGGTTATCACTTCCCGGTTGCCCACATCGTGGAAGGTTTCTTCTCGAGGCATCTGAAAATGAAATTGAATTAGAGGTGGTCTTAGTGATCTGAGAACGTGACCACAATACCCAAGGGACAACTGCTTGAGGTCGGTCACACACGACCATTTTATGAGTAGTTTTCGTGTTAGCTCCGTACTTGTTGAGACCTTAGCGCCGGAGACGGATATCCAGAAGCATCGCTGTTATACTGGTTGTCTGAAGGAAACAAACACCTTACTACCGTTACACCTCTGTGCAGTCAGCAGTACGACTTTGCTTTCAGACGTTGGGTTTGCTGCTTTTAGTTGTATCGTTCTTCAACCGACCCGTCTGGCATGGTAGGACCTTGAGGAACGATTGTTTCAGCCAGTTTAGCTCGATTTCTTCATCACGATAGGCAAGCTCGTCCATCATGTCAAGGTAGCAACAACGGTCGGGCTCAAAACCAATCACAATAACAACAGCAGTCCTTTATGTGAATTCGGTTTATAGTAAGAACTGTTACTACATAACTGAAGTTGTAATTGATAAGAAAAGTGTTAGACTAGAGAGAAATTACAAATAGTATCATTCCTCTGTGTGACAACACACAGTTTCGTATGATCACATTTAATCAATTGGTGATTAGTGTTCGTAACTACATGTTATTTGTGCTATCCATATTCATCATACTTCTCTAGTACTAATGAAAACTTGTGTTTGGCTTCATTCTTTATTAGTTATCAACAGGATGACTGTTTAAGATACTTTCAACTTTCTAGACATGGTAGTAGTTAGAGCTGGTTGAACTTCTTCAGTTTTCTCTCTCACTCTCTCTCTCTTTCAATTACTCCGATGACTTTGTGCTACTTGGAACTTGACAGTAAAATATATTGAAAGTCTAGTATTTGAACGAAGAATATTCTTTTCAATAAATTCTCTTTAGACTCTACAATTATATATCCAAATTAATAATCCGAAAAATGACCAGTTTAAAATATATCTTCACCCTTTGAGAGTTATGGAGCCATTTTAAACTGGGTGATATAGGTTTGTCATACTCACAAGTAGCAACTAGCGCTAAAGTTAGACTATCCACATCCCATTGATGATAGCCTATTCACTTGCCTAACATCCAATTATAGTTATTGAAGTGCAATTCTTTCATCCCTTATTTGTCTTTTCCCGATTATTATTATTATCATTATTTGTTGTAAAATGTTTTATAGGTTATTATTGAATTTTCTACAAAATACTCAATCAGAACCAATATGGCATGGTTATTTATATGCTATAGCAATATTTATTGATACATCTGTACAATCATTAATATTACAAAGTTACTTTCATATTGTATTCAAACTTGGTATGAATATTAAAACAGCAATTACTGCAGCTGTATACAGAAAAGTAAGTTCATATTCATACATTATATGAAGTGAATTGAATATAAGTGATTAATTCAATGTTTGGGATTCTCTTTTGAACTAGGAATCGAATTCAATGTTTCGATCCATAACGAAGTCAAGCATCTAATCATAGCCAAATCATGTACAACTTACTTACACTTTTCATACATGATGGTTTATTTCAAATCCATAAATTTCTCAATGATAATTGTTTTTTAGTCCTAGGTTCGACCATTTATAGGGTCTTGAATGGTGGGTAGTGTTTAGAAGTTTCATACAATAATGAAAAACTTTATAACATTTCTTAGTTTTCGAGAGTTTTCTGTCTATGGCTAATCTGTAGTATAAAAGAAATTTCATACTGAAAACTCTTTCCTATTCTGTTTTAGAGTCTACGATTAAGTAATAAAGCTCGATATCAATCAACTACTGGACAGATTATGAATTTAATGTCATCTGATGCACAACAATTTGTCCAATTAATGCCATTTATAAATATTCTATGGTCAGGACCATTTCAAATAACAATTGCTATGGTATTTCTATGGAGAGAATTAGGACCTTCTGTATTGGCTGGTGTCGGTGTTCTATTGTTACTTTTACCACTTAATGTTTTGGTAGCACGTCGATCAAAAATTTTTCAAGTAAGTTGATTAATTGTAACTCATTTAATGTCAAAGTAGCAATATGAATTATTAATTTACCAAAACAAATTTGTGCTTAATACATGGCTATTGGTTCATCCTACTGGATCCATTTTTGCTATTTTTTTCTATATTGTATGGTGTTGTGGTGATTATAAAATTAGAATGTTTCACATTATAAACTCACTTTGGTTAGACAATGGTTTAAAATCAAGAAACAATTCAATATAGGACTACTTAACACTCACAACTCCACATAAACTCATAGATTGATTGAGGTTAGATATTAACACTGTTCAATGCTGACTCAGTTGTTTACAGTTTAAGCGTTTGCGCTCGAGACTAAAGTTTCTCAGTTCATTTTCTGTGTGCAAGGTTGTTAATTCGTACTGGTGAAGAATCTCAGGGCGAGACGACCATTTACTGTTTCCAGGTTCTCAATAATGGTCTAGCTTCAATGGATTCATGATTTCATTTAAAAAAAAATATATCTCTTTCATTTGTGAATGTAACTCAGTTGTTTCATACGATTTATTCAAATTGACAAAATCAAAATCAAATGTGAGTATAACGAATGTCTCTCTCTCTCTCTCTCTCTCTCTCTCTCTCTCTCTCTCTCTCTCTCTCTCTCTCTCTCTCTCTCTCTCTCTCTCTCTCTCTCTCTCTCTCTCTCTCTCTCTCTCTCTCTCCTAGTCAACATGACCCCAATTCATATGATACATATTTTAATGATTTGTCTACCTAATATCACCTCACATTCAACCTAACATGTTTAGTGAATGAATGAATGAATGAATGATCATCACTAATAAGCTTTAATCAACTAATATATTTTTGTCCCACTTAAATATTGGTGCAAACGGGTACAGAATACATATGTGTACCATACAAGTCACTTGATTTGTGTGTGGGTTGTGTTACTGTCCCAATGTCCAAACTGAAACAGTACATCATAAAAAGGTCAATTAATGAAATACTCTTTTTTTATTATTAAAATACTGAATGATGAATGTATTTCGATGTAATTAGATTGTTGTTTTTTTACATTACAAAATGTAGGTGAGACAGTATTTATTCATAATTGTCATCACTAACTACTATGATTAAAATGATTTTTGGTTACTAAAATTATGTAACAAAGGGTCAATATTCTTTTTTTGAATATTCATCCTAATATGTATTACAACTAACTAACTAAGTGGATAACGCGATGTCGTTTGGAACGAACGGTACTGGGTTCGAGTCCAAGACAGTGAACATCAGCTCTGAGATGCAGGTATATCCAACTGACGAGTCCCAAATAGGATGAAACGCGCGTCTTGTATTCCATTGCTAGCCACTCTCCATCTCTGCTTATAACTAATTAATTATTTTTATGTATTATTTAAACTCGTAAACATTGGTGCAAGGAGGCACCAAATACATATGCGCTACATAAGTCATTCGACTTGTGTGAGGGCTGTGACACTGACCAGATGCCCAAAACGAAGCAGGTGGTTTTCTTAGGGGGCCACACACAGAGCCTTCCACCTGAAGGTGTGATCTACAAGGCAGTAGAGCAACGTCAGGAGATGCAGTTCTATGGTAGCCAGTGACCAACAATTGGTTCATACGCCATTTGTTACTTCAGGTATATGTAGCCCATGTGCACCATTAGTTTGGAACGGGGGTTTCCTATCTCCCCTAGATGGACTTTCCGTGTCCATCAAACTGGTTAAATCGCCGGACATTCGCTTTTCGTCTTCTCAATTTCGTAAACAACAGTAATGCAGCAAGAACGCAGTGAGTAGGACTTCCCTGTCAGTGGTTGTATTGACTTGGCCATGTGAGAGCATTTAGAGAGCGAGAGCTGACTCTCTCCACCCTCGGCCATACCATTGCATTTGGGGGCACTATTTAAGTAACCTTTTTAGAATGTTATGTTTGAACAGTGGTTTATTTTGATAGAATGGTGAGTAGACAAATTTGATTTAGGTTGTACATTTTGAATAATCTGGTCGAATATACTTGACATGTACATGCGAATATTTATCAAGTTTAGAACGAATAGTTTGACAAAAAATTGGGCTCCAAATATGGAGAAGTTATTATATGTGAAGATTATTATATTTGAAATAATCTCAGTGATTGAAATTTAGAAAAGAAATTCCAACGTTTCGTCCAGCAAGCTTGTCTGAACTTCTTCAGGGTTTAAATAGACAAAGTAACAACTATAAATAAAGAAAGAGATAAAGTAATGGATTATTATTATTATTATCAATGTTAGCCCAAATATTCAAGCAGGCCGCCTCAGAGAATAAGATGTTCTCTAGACCATACAAAGACTTTGAAACTATCCGAACGAGAATGTGACAGGAATACGACAAATTGATTATGTACACATGATGGGGATTTGAATTTACGAATAGCTAAGGCTACTATAAATCTAAAACTTCTCCCTTGACAATACCCATACAATGTTTTTAAAATCGCATTAACGTCAGCTCTATATCGTACCTCAATTATATGTTGCTATCAACGAACTGAACCTAAAGGCATTTCAGCACGTGTTCCATAACGTTTGGTTGTATTGTTCGATTATTCCTCCTCATGTATTTATGCCCAAACAAACATGTCCGTTGGTAGATGCAGTAGGTTATGACGTAGTCGTTCGTTCAATGTCTAAGCCCATGTGGGCTTATAGACCTAGTGTGTTTAATAACGATCGGTTTTGCAGTGTACTATGTTTTCTGGTTAGCTGTAATACGTTTAGGTTTAAAGAAAGCGATGATCCCCTGAACTGTAACATGAGATCAATCTATGAAGCTATTGAGTATTGGTAGAAGTAGATTATCTGATTGGAGTTGGGAGGTTAATGTTTGATGATACGACTTAAAATCAATTGCAGTAGTGCAAATAGATTCTTTCCAATCTCGATCCATATTATTATTCCATACACTTTATTCTACCAACTGATTGCTTCTATCATCTTCTATATCCTCCATGTTTAAACCTTTTACTTTCATTTGAACTAATTCTTCATCTCGCTACTTTGTTGTGACAACTTAGGTCGAAATACATCTATAGCAATCTCTTTGTTGTTTATGATTAATTGTATAGCTTTCACTGACTAGTTTTCTATCTATTCATTGTATTTGAACCGTAGAACTATTGAAAACAAGGAAGATTGGGTAGTTGTTTTCTAGGTTATGACTATTACTCAAGAATATGCGCTCACAAGCCTACCACGTATTAAACCCAGAACTTTAGAGTGCTAATGGTGGTGAGAATCAAACTATAATAATCGAGTGATCCTTATTATCAAGTTCAGTTTATCCGCGATATACTGCTTCAATTATTCAGTTGTGCTGGTAATATTCGTCTCATTTCGACGTTATCAAACTCAACGCGTCGTGCATATATATTGAATTTCATTATCAACGTACGCAACTTTTATAGGTTGCTTTCGTCACTGGTTGGTCTCAGTTAAGGTAGCGTTGAAAACCAGGGAGCACTGACACAACTGTTTTGTCTGAGCATGGGACCCTTTAGCAGTACTCACCTTGGATCGTGCCCGTGAACTTTATTCCACTCTGCAAATGCTTGACCATTAGAGCCAATGGGTCGGCGCCCACTTTTACAATTACAACTTCAATCGATTAGTGATATTGAGCAACAGCCATCAAGTTCTATTTGTTACTACTGTTTCATTCTCGACATTCTGAACTCCACTTGTCACAAATTTTAAGTAGGTCTTCAAGCAATTCTTTAAGTGGGTTACAAATGTGGTAACTACAGTAGTTAAGTGGAAGGAATGTTTAGGATATTAGTTTAATTTACAGGCTGTATCTGTCACAAGTGGTGTGGGTACATACTGATGAAGCGTCTAGAATTGTTCAGTGACTCCTGATTTGCAGTGGTACCTCAACAGAAACTAATCTGTGACGAATACAACCCACAAATAAAATCAGTCTCCACGTCAACTCTCCAACTAAATTGAATATATTTGTTGTTTAATAGGGTGGTTGGCAGAAATACGGTTTTTTATAAGCTTGTGTTTTTCATAAAGCAAGAGTTATTACGTCATTTAAGTCGCAATAATTTATACCATGAAGAATCTTTATTTACTTAATACTACATATAACTTAGTGACTAGAAATATTGATAATTGTAGAGAATTTATTTTGTTCAGTAGGCTAATTACGTCATTATGCATTATCCGTTTATTTGACTAATAAGGGAGCTATTCAACAGCTGATATTCAAGATTAAATTTTTAGCAGTCCCTATCGGCGCTTGTGGATCCTGAGCAAATGCTTTAGTGTTCTTTTTTGTCAGTTATAAGTATTAGGATATTTGAATATTGGTTAGTTATAAAATCAAGCGAAACTAGAAATACAGAGTCACACAAATAACTTTATGTCTTTTAAACTACTCAGTAACCAGTTGAACTCTGGACCTCTGGGTATAGTGCGTTAATATCCATTCATAGATATTGAATTGGAGTCCCGATGCAGCTGGTACATCTACCTTGTGAGTTCTTTACTGGGAAGAAACACACTCCGTGGATTCCACTACCACGATCTCAATACATTGATACATTGAAAATATTATATCAAGTAAACTTTTTGAACTGGCTTTCTACATAGTATGGTGTCGAAACTTCGTCAGCTTAAGAATCGTGTTGCCCTTTTTTGCTCTGATACTGAACCAAAATTCCCCATCAATAGTACTGACTCCCATTACAGTTACTCAGTTATCTGTTATATTGAATGTAGGACACAGTATGTGTATGTATCATTCTAAGTTATCCTCCAGCTTATAGCGGCATTGGAAACGTGAAAAATTACTGATGCATACTGTGAATGTATTGAATGTTGAAAAAAATTCATCCTTTCTTTGAATTTTATGTTTCTAATAATTTTCTTACATCATAATATTTACTTAGGAGAAGAAGTCTTCATGTGCAGATAATCGAATAAAGTTTATTAACGAATTGATGAATGGTATACGAGTAAGTTTATTTTCATGACAATGTTATTTTGTTTCATAAAATTAACAATCTATGACATTTATGGTGGCACTTTGTTTCGTTTTTCTTCCATGTTTTCCATTGGACCTGGAAACTGTTGAATAACAGATTCCACCGAGTAACATTTAGAAGGTCAATGAACTTGTGAATTGTTTTTTATGTGTACCAACTCCCTGTGTTTAATACAAGAAACCCTTCGAAGATAACTTTTAAACGTGCAGTATCGCTTCTTTCTCATGGGTGTTCGGTATCTCACCAAACTTCTAGGTCATTGTTAGTCGCCTGTGTAGAATGTCAGTAACGTATACTTGAATTTAAAGGTCCCGGTTAACGCGTGAATCTAACTGACCTCCCTTGATTTCTTTATTTTGAGTTTCATTTATATACCTGGTAAATATAAGCTATAACTATCACAATACGAATGTTCAGAGACTTCTCGAATAATATTCCAGGATGTCATTTTCACTAGAAATACCCTACTGACATTTATAGAACGCTTCATTGTATGTCTTGATATCTCCAATATATTTTATTGTTGGTAAAAGTTGAATGTTGAACATTATGATCTCATTTAGTTATCTGCTATATGGTAATCAATTTCAGGAAAGAATTTTATGCTGTTGAATACATTCGTATAAGTAATATTTTCCAAATGTTGTTAGTGTTGTGGAAGTTGGTTTCATTTTGATTTATTCACTTATTTATTTGAACATATAAATATTAGTACAAGGGGGCACCAAATATATATGCGCCACACAAAACAATGAGAATGGGAAAAGAAAGAAGTAGGTAAGGTGCGTTTATGGAAAAGAAGGAAAAAAGAACAATAACGACCACATATTAGCGTAAGGTAGTGTAGTAGTAATAAAAAAATAATAATGGGGGAAATGGAAAGGTACAATCAGAAGAAATCTTTTAGTTAAGGAAGATACAACCACTTTCTATGAAGCAAAAGAAGGTTACAGGGGGATATCCACTGACTTCTATTCTGAGCCATATCTGATAAAGTCTCTAGCCACTGTGACGCACCATCTCTAGGACCCCAGCCAGGGAGTCGTGAAGAACCAACACAAGCCAGCCCTTTACAGCTTTCTTTCATACACTGACCACCTCTCCACTTTTTCCAACCAGTCTCAGAGTCGGCAAATAATGCATGACGTGGAATTCTCTGGGACGACATTCGTAGAACATATCCAAGCCACTGAGGTTGGTGTTTCAAGATGGTGACACCAACTGGATTATCATCTCTGTGCCCGAACACACGATGACGAACCTCTGCATTACTAGCATTTTGATAGCTCAGAAAACACACTGAATTTATGAAGTTTTTCAGTAGTTGAAGATTATTATCTATCTTTTTTTGGTTCTCAATCCTTTTAACAAGGTGAAAGACTAATTTTTTTTTCTTCTTCTTGTTGATTATTTCCATTTTAAAGGTATTAAAACTTTATGCTTGGGAACCATCATTTATGAGAGAAATTGGTCGTATTCGAGATCAAGAAGTTAAATATTTACGAAAATTCACATATCTTCAGTCTTTATCATTTTTATGGCATTGTACACCATTTTTTGTAAGTTATTTGATTATACTATTGTCATTTAATTATATTCATCGAAAAGATTATGTCATTATGTTTAGAGTAACTTGTGATCTATGTCCTATTAATGTATAACGCATAACTATACCCGCCAATTAGAGAATAGTGGCTTATCGACCGAACCAATAATGCAAAAACAAGTATGAACAGTCTAGAGTCCTTAACAGTATTCGTAATTCCCGCTTAGCTCTGCCTGTTGTGTCCAGAACATCAATCTCAGCCTGTGCGATATGAATCATGCATTTCAAACATGACTGGGTTTAGATACCAAGCAAACAGACTACATCGTACCATAAAATAGGAAACAACAAGGCTAATATCGAGGCAATCCGCACAGGGTGCCCATATGCCAACATGAGACTGACCAATTGCAGTCCTAAATAACAATGGGAAGATACAAGTAAAACAACACCAAATGTGGCTGTGAATGTGGGAGACTGTAATTGATAGACATAGCATAACTCAAGAATGGTAGATCGTAAAATAATGGTCTAAAGGTCAAAATAAATTTTATGATACGAGGAACACGAATGTGAATAGTTTATATACTTAACAATTATACGATAAAAATATACGTATAGTATTAGTCCAGAAATAGATTCCAACAGTTACCATTCATTATTCTCTTCGGGATGTAACAAGATCATTTATGAAATACTCGTTTTGTATCTTAGCTGAATGTAAACTTAATCCATAAGAACTTTCGTCTAAATTTGATTGAATAGTTTCACAGTATTTAGGCACCGAGTTAATTTGAGACATTAAAGAGGAAGAATGCATTTATAAAATCTCAGCGGATTCTTTCGTGTTGATGTTCACTCTGGGACTCGAACCCAGTACCATTCGCTTCAAATGCCCTCGCGTTCTCTGATCCACCAAGCTACTGTGATGCAGGAACATCCAGCGGACGATTCCTCAAAGACATGACGAAACACATCCTGGATTTTACTGCTAGCCACTATCCATCTTTGCTTATAATCTAATCATAATTTATAATTAAAATTTAAACATGAAAAGTAGTTAGAATCTATAGTGAATTTTCAATTGATTTATTGGTATTGTCACCCATATTATGGGTACCATAAATAAGAACAAAGCTTGTGTACTGAATAATAAATTCTTTATATATTTATGGTTTTGTTTACATAGTCTATTCAATAAGTAATGATACAACATTTTCTGAGGATAGCATACATGGGAACAGTTTTATTTACGTGGATCAGGTGTTTCAGTAAAAAAAAACCCAAAAGAATGATATACATCCAGACGAATTACATGGGACTATATGAATTTAGAAAAGTTCATCAATTTGAGATGGTGGAGAAGATTGTTAGCTCAGGTGGATGATTTTGGTGAAGTTTTGTTCTGTGAGGTGGATGGTTTGGTCGTGGAGCTTTCAACGATGAAAGCTCCACGACCAAACCATCCACCTCACAGAACAAAACTTCACCAAAGTTCACCAATGCTATATGGTTTTAGAGAAACATATATAGTTAAGAATCAATTCATTACCTAAGGTATCTAAATCTTGAATACTTTCACAGATATTTTTTTTTCACAATGGATGTAAATAAAGCTAAGATAAGTAAATATAATATAGAGTATCTTAAAGAGTAGAGGGTTAATGAAGTTTATATTGCATTTATCGGTAATATTTATTAGAAATACCAAGTATATTTTCATTGATGGTAAATCAGTTGATGAGGTTGTGAATTTTCATCGACTGAGATGGTTGGACCACGTGTTATGTATGCCTGAACACTGATTATCACGAAGTGCAATGCTAACCGGTGTTCGGGATGGTTGGAAGAAAGTAAGGGGTGACCAAACCAAAACTTGACATCAGTCCACAAAGTCACTAACTTCTAATCTTAGTCATGTTGGTCAATGCAGACTACTTGGTTGGGGTCCGCGTGACTATCGTAACCGATGGTTAAAGACTGTGGGTGACATGGCTCAGAATCGATCGATCACAATGGAGTCGGTGTATACACTCTTTGTCTTCCCTTAAACTAAGAGATTAAAATCACTTCATATCTTTCTTTCCACGAACTAATTTTTTCTTCCTGTACTATATCCTTATACACAATCCTTCTTTTATATATTACTACCACTATTGAACTGACTACTTCTATGAATTCGGCGATTATCTTGTTGTGCTAATGAGATATGGTAACTTGGACTGGTTTTATGTTGTAACTGATTGACTACCTATTATATACTAAATAAATTTATTAATTTCTTAGTTATCTTATTTCTTTTTGTTTGTTTTTTCTTTAATTAGGTTGCTATTTCTAGTTTTGGTGTATATATATTAACATCGGATAAGAATATATTAGATGCCCAAAAAGCTTTTGTTTCATTATCTCTATTCAATATACTTCGTTTTCCATTATTTATGTTTCCAATGATTATAAGTAATTTAGCACAAGTAAGTTCAATGAAATGATTAAATGATCTCATATTTATTCTATGATGAGACTATTTCAGTTTAATCAATCGATCTAAGTATTACTACCCTATCAAACAATGTAACTCAATATGACAATTGAAAAGAGTTGGGAAGGATTGCCCAGTACAGGGTTGGATGAAGAGTGCTGGTGGGTAGCCTATGCTCCCCCACGACGAGTAACAGACGTAAGTAAGTAAGTAAGTAAGTACTTACTTACGCCTGTTACCCCTTCTTGAGGAGCATTGGCCGAATGTTTGATATATGAGAAAATATATTACTTTCTTTTTTCGTTTATTCATTTATTTATTTATCTAAACACATAAACATTGGCACAAGGAGGCATCAAATAGTTATGCGCCATATAAATCATTCGATTGATGTGAGGGCTGAGATACTGCCCGTATGCCCAAAACGAAATAGGTGGTTTTATTAGGAGACCACACCCAGAGTCTTTCACCTAAAGGTCTTATCCATAAGACAGTGAAGCAACGTCAGGCGATGCAGTCCAGTGGTAGCTGGTGACCAACAATTGGTTCATACGCCATTTGTTTCCTTAGGATATTGAAGCTCATGCACACGATTAGTTTGGAATCAAGTTTATTCAACTCCTCTATGTGGATCCTCCATATCCACCAATCCGGTTCAATCACCGGACATTCACTTTTCATCCTCTCAGTCTCGTAAACAACATTGATACCACAAGATGGCTGTGATTAGAACTTCTCTGACAGTGATTGTATTTCGGAGAGGGAACCCCTCCACCCACGTTCGACCATACAATGGCATTTTCGTTTTTTTAAAACATTTTTTCGCAAAGTGATAACAATATGAATATATTCTAATTTGGACAGTCATTTCATACTAATTTGATGATATTTATTTGAAAGTTACTAGATTTCAATCCAGTTAAATATCAGTTGCGGTTAGACATTAACATCATTAGATACCGGTTCAGTGGTCCAGTAGGTTAAGTGTTCGCGCGCGAAACTGAAGGCCATGTGTTCGAATCCCACGAGTGGGATCATGGATGTGCACATCTCAGGAGTCCCACAATAGGACGAAACGGCCATCCAGTGCTTCCAGTTTTTCAATGGTGGTCTAGCATCAATCGATTCATGATCTCAATCCAATAGAAAGTTAAATAATTCAATCCCATCTAATATTATGGATAACTATATATCACATAAACATAACTATCAATAAACGCATTAGAAACTAACATATTACTTGACAGTTATTATTTCATTGTTTGACAGTTTTTCTTCTTGAACTATAACTATCCATATACTAGAAATAGGAATTCAATTTACTATATTTTCATTTTCATCTATTTACTGATTATTAATTTTGCATAATTTTTTCCCCCCCAAAAAAAGAAAATTATATTGGTACCTATTAGCATAGTAACAATTCACTACACTCATTTACATGAATATTTTGCATGTGAACTAATCGTTTTTGTATAAATTAATTTATATACATGACAGAGAATGGAATATAACAGGCGCATTTTTGGACAAGCAAACAAAAACAGGGTTATCATTATTTTCTTCCAAGTTCTCTTATCATTATGCGTTGTCTATGCAACTTCACATAAAATAAGTTAATTCATCTTAGTAACTAGAATTTGGACAAATCATAGAAATGTGTATAGATATTAGTTCTATATAGAATTAGTCTTGGATAAAGATAAAATATTTGTGTATAGATTTTCTGGTTTTATTACTAGAACAACAACAACAACAACTACTGCTACTGCTGGTGCAAAATGTATCAATATCATTACCTTATTTTACATTCTTGATTGTTACATCAAATAAGATTAAGTAAAACAACTTTCTTCAATTTGCGTATCGCGGATCATATCCCAGCCCTCATACATGTCGACATATTCATGTGGCGCATATCTATTTGGTGCCTTCTTCTACTAATGTTTATGTGTATCAATAAATAATATCTTTAATGGTTGAGATCATGAGTCAATTGAAGCTAGACTATCATGGAAAATCTAGAAGCATTGGACGGTCATTTCGTTTTAATGTAGGACTCCTTTACAGTGTGCATCCACAATCTCGCCTCTTAAGATTCGAACACAGGACCTATCAGTCTCGCATGCATACTCTTAATCTCTAGACCACTGAATCGACCGGAATCCAATGGCCACTAAGTTGAGCGTTACATTCACCATTGCCATTAATTAGTCTAGTGGTAGTGGTCTCGCGCGCTAAACTGGTAGGTCTCGGATCCGAATCTCGCGAGAGAGGATTGTGGATGCGTACTGTTGAGGAGTCCAACAATACGATGAAACGGCCATCCAGTGCTTCCAGGTTTTCCATGGTGATCTAGCTTCAATTGACCCATGATCCCAACCTATTGAAATTACAATAATATCCACAAAACTCCTTCTGATACAAATAAATAATAGACGATGGTTTACATCACAAAACAACTTTGGTACACAAATGTTCAATAATTAAAACTGTTGACAAAGACAAACTATCTAAATTATCTATATCCTTGTGTAGTTATCAATTTAACAGCTCCTGTGAAACCAGTTATATAACACACACACAAACACACACCATGTGACAAGTTCGTCATCGTACTGCCGAATACCATCTTACGTAGTTGAATAAACAGCACTCCATTGATGCAAAACATCAGTTCGACTTGAATATGGCTTTTAAAATTATGCATTGTATTTCATCAAATTTACTGCATAGTTCAAGAGTTCGTCTTTCATAGGTTACAATAGCTATCAGAATTCATTTTTAATAATCTAAACGTTGTAATCAAAAGAAGTTTCTAGAACGTATCTCTTTATTTTTTTTCTCACTAATATAAATCACAACAGAGTGAGTTAAAGCAGAGCTTTGATTCCTCATTGTTCTTTTTAATTTTCCTTGAAATACAGGGCGCGCGTTTCGTCCTTGTTAGGACTCTTCAGACACGTGTACCTGCATCTCAGAGTTGACGTCCACTGCAGGAGGGACTCGAACCCAGTATCATTCACTTCAAACGTAATCGCATTATCTACTTAGCTACTGAGTCCTGATGGGCATTTGCTTATGTAATAGGGTGAAGTTGAAATTCACTTTGTGTTGTTTACTTGAATCTTCCCATAGATGTTTAGGACTGCAATTGATCAACTTTGAGATACAGGTTCATCCAGCTGACGAGTCCGAAATAGGATGAAACGCGCGTCAATCTAGATTCCATTGCCAGCCACTATGCATCTTTGCTTATAATGCTTGTGAATTAAGGCAGTATCGAGGCAATATGTACAGTATGCACATATGCCTATATCACACTGATCAATAGCAGTTTTAAGCCTCAATGAAAGATTCAAGTAAACAAATACCAAGTGAATTACTTAGATTATTATAATTAACTGATTCTCCTTCTTCTAATCACTTAGAAGTTACTTGTGAAGCTGTAATATTGTTATGTAACACTATTGTGACTGAATGAATGTATATTGCTTGTTTTAGTCTGTGAGTAAATGTCGTCGGTACAAAAACACACTCAACAGTCATTAAGATAATTTTTTTAAGGTTGTTATTTACAAAAATGTTTTTTTTTGTATTTTTCTTTTAGTGTTATGTTTCTATTGGTCGTTTGACTAAATTTTTGGCTCATACAGAACTTGATATGGAATCTTATTCAAAAGAGGATACACCTGGTATAGCTGCAGTAGTTGAACGTGGAGTATTTGGTTGGGATCCAGACGAGGAACCGACTTTAACAAAGTAAATTTATTTAGTCTTCGAAATTTACTTATTCAATATCATGCTTTATGTTCTGTTTATTCGGACAGCAGACAAGTGACTGTTTACCGTAATCAAGTTCCGGCCTCTTCTGGTTTCTAACTAAATACTATATTTACACTAGCCAGACCATGAGAATTAACAGTCGATTCCTCTGATATACAAAGGGTGAATTGTACAAGTTCTCCCTATTAACTATTATGCTTGGATCGTGTATAGGAGTTTCAGAGAGGCGGTAGATGTCAGCGACACGAGATTTTAGAACCTTAGCCAATAAAGCTTGCTGTTTCGATTGAACACCAAGTTCGAACACGAAAGCTTATTGTTTAGACCTCAGTTCCTGGAGACTAGAAATAACAGTTTTTGAACTGAAATTGTTTATAGTAAGGATAAACGAAACGAAGGTATTTGATCATTTCATCTCCTTGTACTAATTTGATGTAGCAATTTGAATAGATGAACATATGTACCATGTTCTATGTTGCTTAGGACTGATACACTGATTGACAGACTGACTTATTAGTAGTGATATGATTCTGAACTAATGAATTCTAGCTTAATTGTTTAAAAGTATCGTTACGTTTTGAATAATCTAAAAAATGTTTAGGGTGTACCTCATGTTCGTTAAGGTTTCTAAGTGAATATGATTGAGGTTTGGTCTTTTTTTTATTTCTAAGAATTTTATTAATTACTTACTGTTAATCCCATGTTTTTGTATTTTAATTATGTTCCTTGAATAACAACACTTCACTAATATCTAGTTCGCGTGCACGACCATAGGTCATAGGTTCAAGTCTCATGTGTAGGATCGTGGATGCGCTCTGCTGAGGAATCCTATACTAGGTAGAAATGACCGTTCAGTGCTTCAAAATGTGTAAATACAAAATTCTTTCCTATCAGAAGTTGTTGGTAGACAAAGATAAAGTTTCTATAAGTTAAAATCAAATGTCTGTTCAATGATCCGTAGATTTTAATTATTTATCTACTTATCAGAAGGGGTTTTGTAGAGATTTTTTTTTAGAAATTTCACTGGTTGAAATTATGAGTCAATTGAAGCTAGACCACCATGGAAAACCTGGAAGCACTGGATGGCCGTTTCGTCTTTGTATGGGACTCCTCAGCAGTGCGCATCCACGACCTCACCCTCTGCGAGATTCGAACCCAGGACCTACTGGTTTTGCTTGCTCATTATTTTTGAGGAGCGGATGATTAACACAGTCATTTTATGTTTGTAACCCATTTATTAAACATACAGATTTTTTAAAGAAAGACTTAGCTTGCTTATTTTGTCAGTCATTAGTGTAATCGTTTCTGTCTACCTTCTAATCACTCCAGATCTTTCCTTATGATGTATCTAACTGATTCTTTTCATAATGTTATTTTATAACTTAAATTATGAACTATGTGTTTAACTTCAGTCAGTTGACAATATTGTATGACTATTTTCCACTGACCTTAATAGATTTATAATAATGTGAAGGGGTTTTGTGGATAATATAGTAATTTTAATAATTAAGATCATAAGTCAATTGAAACTAGACCACCATAGAAAAATTGGAAGCACTGGACGGCTGTCTCGTGCTATTATGGGACTCCTCAATAATGCATATCCATAATCTCGCCTTGAGAGATTTGAACGCAGTCTTTCATACAAGCGCTTAACCTGTAGAACACTGAGCCTGGCCGGCATCCAAAAGTGTTAGTGTGTAACTTCAATCAATCCACGAAATTGAGTGACACATCCACCATTGTCTTCAGTAAGTTACTATCTTACAACAGACCCAGTTGATCTTCACTAGTCACTGCTTCTCACTAAAACTCCAGGATATACCGCTTGAAGCCAGTCATTAGTTCTTCCACATTTTCCATGATGGTTTATCATACTTTATTATCAGTAATGTTCATATGAATGACATGAAATGATGACGATGATGATATATCATGATATTACTATTTGTTTATTAATGAAGTGATAAATTCTTTTTAGATATAAATTTTTTCATTCATTTGTATTATTAGTTCTATCATCTATAGTTGATACTTTGTATATTAATGAATCAATTTCATAATGGAATGTTTACTCTTTTGTCTAGTCTATTTGTTATAATGAACTCATTTAAATTGATCTATGTCTATATGATATGAAATGAGGTTAAACTTTACAAAAGGGTTATTTCATCAAAATTTTAGTGATGAATTGGAATGTTGTTTGTTTGTTTTCATACATAGATCAAGATTATGATTTAATGAATAAGTTGAATGACAAATTTTATACTTGATTTCTTATGTTGTTGATTTGCAAGAACTATTCTATTGAGAATAGATCAATTGTACTTGGTAACAGAATTCAGAATGTATGTTTCATTTTACTTGAAACGTTTCAGTTAGATGTATATCGGTATGTGTTGATGTTCACATTGAGACTCTAACTTTGTGTTTTGTTTCAAATGCATATCGGATTATCGAGTAGTCTGCTAAGACCATTTGGCTACTAATTGATTCACTGGTTATAATGTGTTTAAATGATCTCATTGTTGATATTTAGGACGGGGATTTAAATCAGTGTTTTTTGGCATATATGATTCATGTATGGATTGCTTCAACATAGCCGTTGAGTCGTAAGTTGTTTATGGTAGATAGACTGAACAAGTTAATCGCTATCTGATTTAAGTACCCGTGTTTGACGTTTGAAGTTATTTGTACTGGTTTGAAGCCCCAATGTGAATCAATACAATGGAATATGGATACATTCAGCTGACAAGTGCTAAATAAGATGTAACATGTACCCTGCATTCCACTTGTGAGATTATGGCTATTTGGAGGTAGTTCACACTGAGCTCACATATGCCAATAAGCACTAAGCAAAATCTAAGCGTGAATATCAATAACGGGTTAACTTAAACTCTTAATTATAACGATATAAAATATTTTTGTGTACATATTTATCTCTCTTTTGTACATGTGTGCGAACTTAAACACTCGATCAGGTGTAACCAAGTTGATTAAAATAAACCATGGAATACCGATTTAATGTTATAAAGGGAATATACTCATTGGAAGACTTGAAAATCCTATATACAATCCTTAATAGTATTATGAATATACACAGTAGTCTCGTCGTATTAGGATGAAATAGTTTTTTAATGTCACATGTTTTTCAAGTCATGTCATCTATATTTTTGTGATATCGTCGGCGAGACTATCATTTATGGACGAACCAATCATGTATAAGATAACAGGTGTCGAATTTTTGCGCGAAATTCACTCATCCATTATAACTAATGTCAGTTCATGATGAAAACCTTAAAAATTTAATTCCATGCACTATGCAACAGACTAATCATATGAAGTTCTGATGATTGGTAACGAGTATATATATATATATATATATATATATATATATATATATATCAACCTTTGCCACATTACAACAAGTGGGCTAGGTGAATTCATCAGTACTCATGCTAGATGCAATATATTCTAGTTTCAAATCATAGTGTGTCTATCAATAGTGACATGCAAAAATACATCCTAAATCCAACTACTTGTTACAATCTGAAATTACTTTATCACTTTCAAAAACACCTATTATAGTAGTGAATAACAGTAATACCTCGTTCATTTTACCAATGATATCTTTTTTTTTTTTACTGTATTCACTCTTCTCTATCTCCATCCTATACTCAAACATAAACTATGTATTTATTTATATCTATAGCATTTCTATTCAATTCCCTGAAGGTCAATTGACAACAATTATGGGTAGTGTAGGTTCAGGTAAATCAAGTTTATTACATGCATTACTTGGTGATATGGAAAATTTCAATGGTCGAGTTAATGTTAAAGTAAGATATTTATTATTTTGATAAAAACAAGTATATTTCTGAGTTTATTTGTTATTTCTTTCATGATTATTAGAATCATTTTATAGGTAAACTGCTGTTGTTGTTGTTGTTCTTGTCATATATTTGATGACAATAAGGAAATCTATAACATAAAAGATCAATAAATATGGCAGTGACAGAGTCATCTTTCATAATTTCAGTCACGTACAGATCCTAACTAGATTATTATTGAAAACTCAAAGGGACTGAATAACTCTTTTGTCCTAGTATTGAGATTCTAGATCCTCAGAAATTACTTGGTAAAATTATAATATATTGAAGAAGATTCATTTATGGACTCTATATAAGTGTTATGCTGAATAATACAACCTAACCTACTTACCTAACCTAATAGATAACTGAGCCGGCATCCAATGGGGTTAATGTCTAACCTCAACCAATCCACGAATTCGCGCGACCATCTTCCATTGTACTAAGGTAGATACCTGTCTCTGCCCGACACGGATTAGCTCCACTGGTCACGGCTTCTTACTAGAACTCTGAGAATTCTCTCACGAAGCTAGTCACTAGTGAACACATAGTAATTATCAGTATGGAATTGTGGAGATTATTAAGTTATTGATTGAGATCATGAACGGATTAATGTTAGACTGCTATTAAAAACCTGAAAGCACTAGACGGTCGTTTCGTCCCATTGTGGGACTCCTCAGCAGTGTGCATCCACGATCCCTCTTGCGGACGAAACGACTGTCCAGTGCTTTCAGGTTAAAAATGACGCACAATTTTTCAGCGATGCCTATATTAACACATATACATTACAAGTCACTATCTACGAGAATGATTAGTGATTAAATAGTCCTTCATTAAAATGACCTTTGGATAATCCATCCGAAACGCCGGTTTAAATATAAAGTCTATTTCATGTAAATTATTCTCATGATTATGCATTACTGTCAATTGATTGAAGTTGGAGACTAAGAATACTGGTTGATGGATCAATGGTTTATACATGAGTTCAAGACTTGTTAGATAAGTATAGTACACTAAAATTAATTGTATCATATCCTTACTACTAGCCAACATATGATCATCATCGATTGCATTGAATAAAATAGGACTTTGTGTTAATATGGTTCAACCTTTTTCGAAACTACGACTGTCAGTAAATCGTTGAGTACATTACTTGATAATGCACATGGTGTATCTTCTCTACAATAAAATATGAATTAACACAGAAAGTGGAATGGCGATGAAGGATAACTGGACAAAAAATCTTTGACTTGGTATTATTTGGCTTGTATCTTCCCATTGGAACAGGGTGGATCTGATGCAGATGTGAAGGCGCGGATCGGCAAAGCAAGAGCAGCATATTTACAACTGAGGAACATCTGGAACTCAAAGCAACAGTCAACCAACACCAAGGTCAGGATTTTCAATACAAATGTCAAGACAGTTCTACTGTATGGGGCAGAAACCTGGAGAACTACGAAAGCCATCATCCAGAAAATACAGGTGTTTATTAGCAGTTGTCTACGCAAAATACTTCAGATCCGTTGGCCGGACACTATTAGCAACAACGTACTGTGGGAGAGAACAAACCAGATCCCAGTGAAGGAAGAAATCAGGAAGAAGCACTGGAAGTGGATAGGACACAAATTGAGGAAAGCACCCAGCTGAGTCACAAGACAAGCCCTCACATGGAATCCTGAAGGCCAAAAGAAAAGGGGAAGATCAAAGAACACATTATACCGAGAAACGGAGATAGACATGAGAAAAATGAACAAAAATTGAATGGAATTAGAAAAGAAGGCCCAGGACAAGGTGGGTTGGAGAATGCTGGTCGGTGGCCCATGCTCCATTGGGAGTAACAGGCGTAAGTAAGTAAGTAATCTTCCCATTGAGGTTTGAGACTGCAATTGATCAGTCTGTTATCCAAGTGAATTAAAATTCACCCCATTGCACAAGCAAGTGGCTATCAGGACTCAGTGGCTAAGTGGATGATGCGATGGCGTTTGAAGCGAATGGTACTAGGTTCGAGTCCCAAAGTGAACAGATGCTGATGCATCCGGCTGACGAGTCCCAAATGGGACGAAACGCGCGTCCTGGATTCCACTGCTAACCACTCTCCATCACTGCTTATTAAAAATCTTTGGTTTTTGGAAATCATTTATTATCGTACTGTATTATTATTATTATTATTATTATTATTATTATTATCATCATTATTATTGGTATTAGTGTTTGGCGAGACTATAATTTATGGGCGAACCAATCAGGCATAATATAACAGGTCTCGAATTTTGGCGTGAAATTCATCCATCCATTTGGTTAAATAGAGTTTTAGCATTATAGTTGATGTCAGTTCGTGATGACCCCCCCCCCCCTAAATCTTATTCCTAACTCTAACCATCAACTGTAAATCATAATTCTAATCCCCCTCCCACAATGTTTTATAACCTTCATTTGGTCCTAGTTATTATGTGAACACTCTCCAAGTCACTTTATCATCACTGAAAGGTCGTTCATAAATTATAGTCTCACGTTAGTGTTAATATAATTATCACTAAAAACATTACAGTCCCAATAAAGTCTGTTCTATAAAATTTATGTAAGCCAAATTTATCCCATTCAAAACATTTACTAATAACCATGTACTTTTCTTATATTCATTGCCATTGTTTAAAATATTGTTGAAATTCCTTTGAAGTGGCATTCTTCATACATATATTTCTTCACTTCTTTTATTGTTTCATTATATGCCTAATGATATCTCTTCATAACGATTTCACATTCCACAGATAATAAATTCATTGATGATGACCAAGTTCAATGAGAAAAAGGAGGTTGATCTAACTTTAAGATATAAGTAAAGATATCAAGGAGTTGTTATGTATATGGTGGAGTATCACGTTTTTGATACCGACGTCTTTTTTTTTTTCTGCTTAAGTATTATGGATTAAGGAGACTAGTTAGCTTATGATAGTTCACCAAATCAGATGATGACAGTGTTAATCAGTTTTCATAAGTAGTAGATTGATATTACCATATTACTAATAATACAGAACTAATCTTATATATGGTTGTATTGTAGTGAACGGAACACGAGTGAGAACAATGGAATCATATTAAGCAAAAAATTACAGAGTTACTTTGTAAAATACAAAAACCATACTATAATACTTAATTTGCCAAATGCTCAATAATTATCTCGAACACCATTGTTCTTACATTTCCATACTAATTGCTTTCTATTCTCGCTCTTCCTTTCTTGATCTTCCCCATTTTCTACCGCCAGATTATTACATTCCTGACTCGCGTCATATACTACTTATATCACTATAAGTAGCACGGACCACGGTATTAGTGATTAAAAGAGTTATAATATAGATCATTATTCATGAAGATTATGTCTTATAATCTTAATTTGTTGAAATTTGTAATTGTACAATCTAATTAGACAATATCATACAAAATTATTCTACTAATAATTTATCGCTGAATTTCGTGGATTAGTTGAAGTTAGACATTAACACCATTGGATACTGGTCAGCTCAGAATTTTAATGGTTAAGCGCTCGTGTGCGAGACTGATAGTTCCTGGGTTGGAATCTCGTGAGGTGTGGTCGTGGATACATACTGCTGAGGAGTCCCATAATGGGACGAAACGGCCATTTAGTGCTTCGAAGTTTTCTATGATGATCTAACTTCAATAGACTCATGATCTCAACTATTGAAATTACTATAATATCCACTAGAAAAACCCCTTCTGATATAAATTTAATTTACTCATTCAGTTGTTAATCGGATAGAAATTCGTTATGGTTTTCAGAATAATAATATATTAAAGTCAATTATCTAATTTTAGTTACTAGTTCATTTACTGTGATTAATAAAAAAAACAGTATTTCAATATTTCAACCAGTGAAATTACTAAAATCTCCACAAAACCCCTTCTGATAATCATCATCTGCTTACTAGTAACTGACTTCAAGAGATACTCCTGGAGTTCTAGTGAGAAGCCGTTACCAGTAAAGTTCAACCAGATCTGTTGTGAGATAGGAACTCACTGAAGACAATGGTGTACGGTGGCGCAACTTCGTCGATTGGTTGAAGTTAGACAGTCTCAGTGATCTCGTTGGTTAAAAAAATATTATTTAATGATATATTATAATATACCGGTTAATTTATTATTATTTATTTAAACACATAAACCCGATTAAAGCACCGGACATTCACTTTTCATCCTCTCAATTTTGTAAACAACAATAATGCCATGAGATGGCGATGAGTAGGACTTCCCTGATGGTGGTTGTATACATATGACCATCTGAGAGCATTTGGAGAGGAAAACAGAGCTGACTCTCTTTACTCTCAGCTCTACCAGGTCATTTGGGATTTTACCGGTTAATTGATTGATATACTTCATAATTTTATTTGTACATATTCATTTTACATTATATATATCTAAACTTATGTATTTTATATCTATGAAACACGTTATAGGGTACTGTAGCTTATGTACCACAACAACCATGGATATTTAATGCAACATTACGTGATAATATATTATTTCATCATTCATATGAACCAATTAAATATCAACAAGTATTACATGCATGTAATTTAATCCCAGATCTTGATTTATTACCTAATAGTGATATGACTGAAATTGGTGATAAAGGTATTAATTTATCAGGTGGACAAAAACAACGTGTCAGGTAACTAGAATAGTTTTAATGAGATATTATCCTATTTCATTGTTTTCTTTTGGTATAAATAGTTAATGTTGAAATTCTATTTATTTGAATACATAAATATTGATATAAAGAGGCATCGAATACATATGCGCCACACAGTTCCATGGTAGTTGGCGACCAACAATAGGTACATACACCATTTGTTTCCGCAAGACCTTGGAGCACATATACATCATTGGTTTGGAATCAGGGTTTTTCAACTCCCCTAAGTAAACTCTCCGTGTTCATCAAACTGGTTAAATCGCCGGACAATCGCTTTTCGTCTTCTCGATTTCGTAAACAACAGTAGAACTTCCCTGACATTGGCGGTATACGTGCGGCCATATGAGAGCATTTAGAAGGGGAGAGCTGACTCTCTCCACTCTCGGCTATTCCGGGGGCGAAAATTAATTTATTCAGTTTATTGATACTAATATTAGTGAGTATGTAGAAGTTTTAAAGCTCACACAATGAAACGAATTCACATCTATCCCACAATGTATTTTTTGAATTCATGTTCTTAAAAATTAATCAAAAGAACTTATTCAATGGAAAATTAGTGAAATTTGAAAACGCCCAGCTAATTAAATTCATAATAACCTGACTTCTTATTTTAGGGACTCTTTCAAAGAAGCCTACTGGTATTTGTTTAAAAGTTTCATGATCGAATACTGTAAGGTATTCATCTAAAACCAATTACTTCTAACTAAATTCTAATCGTTTTTACTATAAAGTTTAGCCAGGAGGTCCACTCATCGACCTAGAATACGCAGATGACATAGTCCTGTTTGGTGAAAACTCTGATAAAATACAGAGTCTTTTGGTAGTACTCAGAAACAATCATAGGATGTTTGTAATACGTTTCTCCCCCTCTGAATGTAACTTGTTGCTTCAGGACTGGCCTGCCTCAACACCTAAACTAAAGATAGGAAGTGGAGTAGTCGAACGCGTCTATAACTTCAATTATCTTGGTAGTCTGATCAACTCTAATGGCTTGGTGTCTGATGAAATCTCTGTACGCATTCGAAAAGCTTGTTTGCCTTTTGGCAACCTACGTCACCTATGGCGAAAGAGAGATATCCATCTATCAATTAAAGAATGAGTGTACTGCGCGGCAGTTCGTTCTGTCCTGTTTAACGGCCGCGAAACGTGGCCATTAAGAGTAGAAGATACTCGTAGATTGCTAGTATTTCACCACAGATCTCTTAGAAATATTGCTCGAATCTACTGGGATCACCGGGTAAGTAATAGTGAGGTTATGCGTAGGGTATTAGGGAATGATGGTAAACCAATTGATAAGGTTGTGAATTTTCATCGACTGAGATGGTTGGGACACGTGTTACACATACCTGAACACTGATTACCACGATGCACAATGCTAACCGGTGTTGGAGATGGTCGGAAGAAAGTTAGGGGCGGCCAAACCAAAACGTGATATCAGTCCTTAAAGTCACTAACTTGTAGTCTGAGCCATGTTAGTAGATGCATACTACTTGGTTGGAGTCCACGTGACTATCGTAACCAACGGTTGGAGACTGTGTGTGACATGGCTCAGAATCGATCACAATGGGGTCAGTGTATACACTCGTTGTCTTTCCTTAAACTAAAAGATTAAATCTGTTTTATACGTTTATTTCTACAAACTAATTCTTTCTCCCTGTATCATATCCTTATATAGAATCTTTATTTATATAATATTACTACCATTGAAGTGACTACTTCTATGAATTTGGTGTTGATCTTGTTGTGCTAATGAGTAAGGTGTAGCAACTTGGACCGATGCGTTTATATGCGTTGTCCTACGTTATAGTTGACTGACTGACAATAATTTATACTTGAACATAACGTCATCGTCATCATTGATCTTCCAAGAGTTATTCACACTGTATTGAAGGTCCATTGATTTATAATAAAAGTTTTAGGTTTCCAGTTTAATTCAGTAAATGGTTTCTTGTTAGTATAATCATATAGCCTTTTTTGTTTTTAAAAGTTATCCTATACATGATATCAAAATGAAAAGAAAGTTTATCAAAACGATTTGATATATTAGCTCAATGTGTTTCATCAAGTTTATTTACATTTTGAACAACTAGATGAATAAGAGAAACAACGATGATGATGATGATGATTATCATAATGGTAGACAACATTAATCATATACCTGTGAATGGTAAAATCAATAATACTTATGATAGGTTTTTATATAGAGGGAGGTATATAGTAAGGTAGTTAAAATTTCCTCATTAGTAAGTTATTAACAAACTTAAGTATATACCTTGTGTATTTTATTTTTTTCAACATATAAACATTGGTACATGGAGGCAGCAAATAGATATGCCCCTGTAAATCATTCTAATTATGTGAGGGGTTGGGAAACTTCCCGGTCGCCCAAACCGAAGTAGTTGGTTTTATTAAGGGGTCACACCTGGAGCATTCAACCTAAAGGCCTGATCCACAAGGCAGTGGTGCAACGTCAAGTGATGTAGTTCCATGGTGGCCGATGACCAACAACAGGTTCATAAGCCATTTGGTCCTTAAGGATACTGTGCATCATTGGTTTGGAATCAGGATTTCCAACTCCCCTAGGTGAATCCTCCATTTCCATCAACCCGCTTTTCGTCCTTTTAATTTCGTAAACAACAGTAATACCGCGAAAATTTAGTGTGTAGGACTTCCCTGACAGTGGCTGTGTACGCGTGGCCATGTGAGAGCATTTGGAGAGGGAGAGCTGACTCTCTCCACTCTCGGCGGACTATCGAATCTTTTTTAGAGCGATTTGAGTACATATTCAGCTATTGTTATTTACAAATCAAGATAACTCTATTTCCCTTCAAACAATAGAGAAGTTTTACATGGCTCAAAAACGACTATATGATTGGTAATGTCTGGTTTATCTTTTATGCAACCTAATTTTCGGTAATGACAACTAATTTCCATTTGTTATAGTGTAATCAATATCATGTTTTATACGTTTATGTACCGTTTATTTTCTTTTTGTTGTTATTAGCCTAGCTAGAGCATGCTATGCTGATGCTGATGTTTATTTGTTAGATGATCCATTATCAGCTGTTGATGCACATGTTGGTTTACATTTACTGAAATATGTATTAAGTCGTTCCAACGGTCTACTTGCTTCTAAAACATGTATTCTTACTACACATAGTCCAAAAGCTTTACCATTCTCTGATCGTGTTGGTCTAATGTCTGATGGTCAAATAATTGAATTGGGTAATTATCGACAATTGATACACTCAAATACTAGTCGTTTATCTGCATTTTTAATAACAGCTATACGAGCTGAGTCAGAAGTTCAATCAAATTCATCGAAAGAATTGGTAGATTGTTCACCGGAAAATTTAAAAAAAGGTAATAAATTTTGTCTATCTTCATCTGATTAAAATCTTTGAAAGTTAAAAACATAACACGTACATTTGTAGTCTGCAACCAGACGATCTTCTTTCAACTGAATTTCCAAGGTATAACCATTCATTTCTAACTTTTTATTATTTGATTTGATTTTGAATGAAATCAGAAGAACAATTGAGTTAGAGTAGTGTTGATTGATTTTTGGATTGTATAATAGCTATAGATGATTCGAAAAGTTTATACGAGCTTAAGATTTCTATCACTGAAAAAGATAATCTTACAGTGGTAAAGTTACATTGAAATCATGAGCTGATCAATGATAGATCATTATTGAAAACATGGAAGTACTAAATGTTCGTTTCGTCCTGATTTGGAACTCAGCAGTCCTCACTTATGGCACCGCAACCAAGATTTGAACTCAATATTTTCTGTCTCACGCCCAATTGCTGTACCTCCAGACTATTAAGTCGGCATTCAACGATGTTTATTTTCAATTTCAATCAATCTACGATATTGGGTGACCATTTTTTATTGTCTTCTGTGGGTAACGGTTTCACACCCGCCACAGTTTAGCTCCACGGATCACCTAAAGAAATGAAAACTGGATGACAAAATACCAGTAATAATATTCATAATAATAGTAGGAAATGATTTTAATCTGAATCATGGATTCACCATGATAGTGATAAATGGGCAACTATTTTTTTTTGAATACATAAATTCGGTTTCATTTTTTTCAATAGAAATTGTATTTTATAGTTGAGATCATAAGTCAGTTGAAGCTAGATCACCATCGAAAACCTGAAGGCACGGGACGGCCGTTTCGTCTTATTGTGGGGCTCCTCGGCAGTGCGCATCCACGATCTCACCTCGCGAGGTTTCAACCCAAGACCTATCAGTCTCGTGCACAAGCGCTTAACCTCTAGAACACTGACTCGGCCGGCATCCAACAATGTTAACGTCTAACTTCAACTAGCCCACTAAATTGAGTGACACATCCACCATTGTCTTCAGTGAGTTACTATCTCACAACAGACCCAGTTGAACTCCACTAGTCACTGCTTCCCACTAGAACTTCAGGAAATACCTCTTGAAGACCGTCATTAATGAGTATATGTTGATTAATATCAGAAGGGATTTTGTGAATATCGTTTTAGCAAAACGTAAACAAGTTACATTTTATTGTCTGTTGATGATTTTGAATGATTTAGTAAGTTGGATGATATGTTCACTATCGATTAGATATTAAGCTGTTCAATTATTCAAGCCTTGAAAAAGTACCCGAAATAAAAGTGATTTATCTTCTTTTGGATAAATCTCTGTTCTGTCTTTATTCATAAACGGAACTAATTTTATAGGATATTCCTTCAAATCTTATTTCTTATCATGATTAATGTCTTTTTCTCTTTTTTCCTATTCATTTCTTTAATTTTATTCTCTAGAATTCCTTGAACCAAGTTGTTTCCTACCTTTTGAATCATCTCCAGTATCTGAACATCATCATAAAAGTTCCACAGAAACATTGAGTATAGATAATCATAATGCTGTCGGACAATCGAGTTTTACTTCAACAGGATTATCTCGAAGATTAGTAAGTATATTGGTATACTTATTCCAATGAAGGCTTTTTAAATTATATATATATTAGTGCAAAATCTTAACTGTTAAAATTGTTAAGGTTGTGTTTTATGCTATGTATTTGTGGCAAATCAGATGGAGTAATAATAGTAATGTTCTACGAATATCGTCCCAGAGAATTCCACGTCGTGCATTATTTGCCGACAGGCTGGAAAAAGCGGAGAGGTGGTCAGTGTATGACATGGTGTCGGGGTATGAAAGAAAGCTGCAAAGGGCTGCCTTGTGTTGATCCTTCATGACTCCCTGGTTGGGTTCCGAGAGATGGTGCAACACAGTGGCTAGAGACGTTATCAGAAATGCCCTGGTATGGCCGAGAGCGGGGTGGGTTCGCCCTCCCTCTCGATATACTCTCACACGGCCGCGCGTATACAGCCTCTGCCAGGGAAGTCCTACTCATTGCCTTCTCGTGGCGGGGGTGTTGTTTACGAATATGAGAGGACGAAAAGCGAATGTCCGGTGCTTTAACCGGATTCCAAATCTATGGTGCACATGGGCTCCAGTATCCTGCGGGAACAAATGGCGTATGAACCAATTTTCGGTCACCGGCTACCATGGGACTGCATCTCCTTACGATGCTCCACTGCCTTGTGGGTGAGACCTTTAGGTCAAAGGCTCGGGCTGTGGCCCCCTAAGATAACCACCTGCTTCGGTCTGGGCACCCGGGCAGTATCGCAGTCCACACGCAATTAATGAACTGAAATTGTGTGGCGCATATATATTTGGCGCACTCTTGTATCAATATATATGTGTTCAAATAATAATAATAAATAATAATGGCTCAGAATAAAAGTCAGTGGCGATCCTGCTGTAACCTTCTTTTACTTTCTTCCTAAAAAGTGGTTGCTTCTTTCTTAACTGAAAGATCTCTTCTTCAGATTGTACCTTTCCGTCTCCTGCATTATTATTATTGTTATTCGCTACCTTACACTAATCTGTTCGTTATCGTTCCTTTTTTTACGCTCCTAACCTTCTTTTTTCCTTCTTCTCTTCAACTTCTCATTGTTTTGTGTGGCGCACATATATTTGGTGCCCTCTTGTACCAATATTTATGTGTAATAAATAAATAAAAATAAAATCATATGTAGTACCCTATAAACCTATAATAACCGAGACAACTAACATAACATACTACTTAACTCAGGAGACCTTTACTAGTAAAATGTACGATCACCGGGTAAGTAATAGTGAGGTTATGCGTAGGGTATTAGGGAATGATGGTAAACCAGTTGATAAGGTTGTGAATTTTCATCGACTGAGATGGTTAGGACACGTGTTACACATACCTGAACACTGATTACCACGATGCACAATGCTAACCGGTGTTGGAGATGGTCGGAAGAAAGTTAGGGGCGGCCAAACCAAAACGTGATATCAGTCCTTAAAATCACTAACTTGTAGTCTGAGCCATGTTAGTGGATGCATACTACTTGGTTGGGGTCCGTGTGACTACCGTAACCAACAGTTGGAGACTGTGTGTGACATGGCTCAGAATCGATCACAATGGGGTCAGTGTATACACTCTTTGTCTTTCTTCAAACTACAAGATTAAAATTGTTTGATACGTCTGTTTCTACGAACTAATTCTTTCTTTCTGTACTATATCCTTATTGCAATCTTTCTTTTATATGTTACCACCTCTGAAGTAACTACTTTTATGAATCCGGTGTCCATCTTGTTGTGTTAATGAGGTATGGCAACTTGGACCGATGCATATATGTGCCTGGCCATACGTTTTAACTGACTGACTGACTGTATGATTATTATTAGTAGAAATAAGATTAGCTAATTATTATTCTGTGGAATATAATAGCTTCAATCATTTACTATAGTATAAAGTTTGAATTAAGGGTGTGTAAAACGCAATAAGTCGATTGTTTTTAAAGCTTGAAATAATAACTTGTGAAATGATGTTTTAATGGTTGAACAATTTTGATTCTCAAACAATAAGTTACAGGTTCGAATCCTATTCTTTTAAATTCTTTCCTAGCAACTAGATGGTAACAGTTTTCTACATATAAACAGTGTGACTAAATTCTGAGTGTACAAACTTATGATTAATAAGTGTACAACATATTTTATTCATGAGGTTTAATACAACCACCTATTTTTATTCAAGATGATGAAGTCGATAGAGAAGTGTTCAAATTTAGGATCTATTAAATGAATCTTGACTAATTTGATCATTATTTAAATGATCATCTTTCAAATTCTTACTTGTTAAGTAATCTATTTGAGTTGTGATTGTTTCCACTTGTTTTAGTCAAATAGATCCATGTCGTTTAGATGCATCGTATGTAATGATCTAGATAATGCAGTTTGTAGGATTGAGTAAATTGACTAATAATCAGAATAATAATTCAAGTATTTCATTACATAATGGTCAATTCAACATTTATAAAACTGTAGCTAACAAAACTATCTTTTTTATTCGAAGATCTCTGTTTATGTACTGTATTTCCTAAAAGGTGTATTTACCCTCAACCTAACTATTCCTTTTTAATTTAGACATGTAGCTGTAAAATACGATAAGCATTGATTAGAATCTAATATCCTTTACATTTTTTTGGGGTAAATAAGTAATGCATTGTACGTAATACATCTTTATTTCTATTAGAAGTTCAGTTTATTTATTAGGGCCAGAGATCTAATTGTCGGGAGTGAAGTAGGTGAGGCAGGACTAAAATGTAGTGGTTAAAAGTCTTGTATTTATTTGTTTGAACACGTAAGTATTGGTACAAAGGGGCATCGAATACATATGTGCCACATTAGTCATTTGATTTGCGTACTCGATTGATCACTGGATGGTGATCAATGTCATGTATGTCAGGTCTTTCTTAGTGCAAATCGAATCCTATCGACCACCATCTGATCTCAACATAGTGCATGCAATGTCAAGCCACCTAATCTGGTGGTCATATTACAACTTGGTTAATAGGATTCGATCTACGCTAAGAAGGATCTGACATACATGACATTGATCCTATAGGAGGTTAGTGGCGACCCGGATAGCCCATCGGTAACGTCTGTGACTGTGAAGCTGGATGACACGGGATGAAACCAGTCAGGGCGCATCCATTCCCTCCATATTATATGTACACCTTGTTGACGAGTGCCAAGTAGCACAAAACCCGGATCTAGGGTTTCCTGTTGGTTACCTTCAACCACCATCTAAAGTCTTGTACTTGAACTACTGGCCCACCGCTCCACGTGAATGTATAACTTATACTCACTGTGGATGGTGCTTCATTTCAGTTCGTTGCTTCAAATCCTAAACTTGAGTTTAAATATTCACTAACTTATCTTGTGGATATATTTTGCACTCGTCATTATTTATGTTTCAGAACTGAATTTCAATTAGTTTTCAAATCGAATAACATGTAACTCTTGAATTTCATTATTCATCACTTATGCAATATAGCAAAACGTGTAGTGAATAGCCTATATTTAAACTGAAACTATTCATCAAATAGTACATGAATCAAGTTAAAACTTAGTTACTAAGTCAATTTTGAGATCATTTTTCTATGTTTCCTTTTTTTTAATTTATTTATTTTATTTATTACATAATTAGCATATTAGCATATTAACCAAAGTAAATTTGTAAAATTATTCTAAAGATTTTTTGTTATGAACGTTGCTTAGTTACTGATATTTTGTTCAGTAGTAAATTTTGATTGTTTAGGTGTGGTTTATTTGTCATAGTAGATAGTTTGTTTGTATTTTGTACTTTTCTTTTTACGTTTGTAAAAATTCACTTCTAGTCTGATATTATTTTCAGAAAAACGGTTCTGTGGAGATTGTAGTAATTTCAATAGTTGAGATGATGAGTCCATTGAAGCTAGATCACCATAGAAAACCTGGAATCACTAGATGGTCGTTTCGTCCTAGTGTGGGACTCTTCAGTAGTACACATCCACGATCGCGCCTCGTGAGATTCGAACCCAAGACCTATTAGTCTCGTGCGTGAGCGCTTAACCACTAGACTAGGGAGTCAGCATCGAACGGTGAGGAGTCCCACAATTGGATGAAACGGTCGTCCTGTGGTTGAAGGTTTTCCATGGTGGTCTAGCTTCAATTGACATATGATCTCAACTATTGATATTATTTTCATCATTTTACAGGTCTAGATACACGATTTTATTTATTTGTTAATGGAAATCAGTATTATCAACGTTGATTTCTAACTCTATAAAACGATAACATAGAGAGAATATGATTTAGGGGCCAGCCAATCAGAAGTGTTTGAGAGGTTTCAGGGTCATGGCACCGATTTCAGTACCTGATGCTCATGTACAATAGGTTCATAGAGGATTTTAAGGAAGACGTGATAATGGAGTGGCTACAACAAATTGGGACTACTAAGAAGTTCATTTGTATGTAATTGTGGTAATCAAATGACTTGTGCAGACTACTGTGATAATGTTGTCTTTCAATGTGATATATGTTGGAGGAAGAAGTCTGATAGAATAGCAATTTTTTTTTCTCTCGAAAATTGTTGATAATTATCGTGAACTATATAATAAAAGCACCAGCAACATTGGCTGCAATATTTGCAGATGTTATTGAAACTTCGGCTGTTAAGTAGTATGAATATTGTAGAGACATATATGTAATAAAAATGACGCGCTTGCACAACCAGGATGCACACATAATACTGACGCTATATGATCAAGGCTAAAATAGTTTTTGCGACTTGATCATGACTCCAGAGGCTGACTATTATCGAGCCATGCGAATGATTTCCTCTACCATACGATGTTAGAACCTCTGAACTTTTTTTAACCATGTCAGGTTTTTGAACCATATAGAAGATGTTTATCCTCTTTGATTCTTTGGTTTTGCATAAAAAATTTTTCCTCTTTACTGACTGTTCCCTGATTAGCTAGTATTTTCCAAGGTCATTTGAGATTCGTTCAAAGGTCGTCCACAAATTATAGTCTCGCCGATGACTTATTTGATGTGGGGTTCGTTGTTGGTGGTTTGGTTAGTTTATTAGTGGTTATTCATCATGATTTAACTTTAAGCAACAAGTGTTAAATGTGTTGTTTTGTTTACGTGTACCATACCGGAAGTCTAATGGTTATAATCTCTACATGAGATCTATGTAAATCCTTTGTGTATTGGGTACCAATGAATTATATTTTTCACTATCAGTCAATTAGAATTTGTTGTTGAAAAACTCTACGTTAGGGTTTATGATTGAGATCATGAACCGATTAATGTTAGACCACCACCTTTGGAAATCTGGAAGCACTGGATGGCCGTTTCGTCCTATTGTGGGACTCCTCAGTGGTGCACATCCACGACCTCGCTTGCGAGGTTCGAACCCAGGGCGTTCAGTCTCGTGCGCGAACGCTTAACTCACTGGTGTTAATGTCTAACCTCAACCAAGCCACGAAGTTGCGTCACCATCTTTTATTGTACTGAGGTAGATACTTGTCTCTACCCGACATAGATTAGCTCTACTGGTCACGGCAATTCTTAACTAAAACTATGTATGAAACTTTATACTATCTCAAGGGATATTCCTTCAAATATTAATCATCATGACAGTTGTCACAATTCACAATTATCAAGAATAATTTGTCCAATTATTTTCATGATCGATTAAATTATGTCATCGTTTATGATATGAACAGATAGCATTTCTATACCTGATGGAAATACAAATGTCATACGCTAAAATATCCTGTTCAAAATTCGTACTTAGTCTTATGATGTAATATATCATCAAGAAAGTCTACATTGAATTTCTGTATTATTGTTATTATTATCATCATCATTACCATTATCTAATCACACACTGTTTTATTTACTCATTAATTAGGACAAATCATCAATAATTGAGGTTAGTGACACTGAGGATACCGTAAAAGAACAAGAGCAAAAAACTATTGAACCAATGAGTCAACCAGAAAAAGTTCTCACTGGTCGAGTAAGTGATTAAATTTACTGAATGATGAATACATGTTGTGTACGTGTTAAATTATTAGCCATAGAACACATAATGTGTATAAACACTTCAATTCACTAACCCCACTTGATATATAATTAGATATCAGATGGGTTTTTTGTGGATATTATAGTAATTTCAATGGTTAAGATCATGAGTCAGTTGAAGCTAGACCACCATGGAAAACCGTCCAGTGCTTCCAGGATTTCCATGGTGGTCTAGCTTCAACTGACTCATGATCTTAACCATTGAAATTATAAAAAGCTACAAAGATGTGATTATACATCAAATTTGTAAAATTTCGTCTTGTTTTCTTTTATGATAGAAGAATAGTATAGTGATAACAAGACAGGATACATTAGTTCTTAATACTTTTCACTAGGTTAAAAAAGAAATAGTCCAATAATGACTAAGTGAATTTGATTTGATATATCGATCCATATTAGATCCTAATATTATTATAACCGATAGATCCCAGTGTTACATTGAATTGTCCCCAAATGCCCTGGTACGGCCGAGAGTAGGGAGAGTTCGCTCTCCCTCTCCAAATGCTCTCTTATAGCCACGCGTATATAGCCTCTACCAGGGAAGTCCTACTCATTGCCTTCTCGTGACGGGGGTGTTGTTCACAAAATTGAGAAGACGGCGCTTTAACCGGGTTGGTGGACACGGAGAGTCCACCTGGGTGAGTTGGAAAACCCTGATCCCAAACCAATGGTGCACATGCGCTCCAGTATCCTAAAGGAACAAATGGTGTATTAACCAATTGTTGGTCATCGGCTACCATGGGACTGCATCTCCTCACGACGCTTCACTGCCTTGTGGATCAGACCTTCAGTTCGAAGGTTCTGGGTGTGGCCCCCTAAGGTAACCACCTACTTCGGTTTGGGCACCCGGGCCGTATCACAGCCCTCACACTTATGAAATGAGATTTGTGTGGCGCATATATATTTGGTGCCTCCTTGTACCAATATCTATGTGTTAAAATAAATAAAAAAACACATTGCATTACATCACTACTCCTATAATTGTTTACGAACTTATAGCGGTATTGTATATGTGTCACTTTTATGGTGCTGTTTATGTTCAAAATGATTAACGTTAAAAGATACTATTATTATTATTAAGAGGTTATGAAGATGGTTGATTTATTTACTTTACATCACTAACTTATCTCAGGCAACTATCATAAACCAAGATGTTTTAATTATGTGCTTATTAAAAGACCTAAATGTCTTTAGATTTATTTATTTATTTAAACACATAAATATTGGTACATAGGGGCACCTAATACATGGGCGCCACATAAGTTGCTTCATTTGTACGTGATGCCCAAACCAAAGCTGGTGGTTTTCTTAGAGATCTACAACCAGAGCCTTTGACCTAAAGGTCCAATCCACAAGGTGGAGTGGAGCAACGTCAAGAGATGCAGTCCTATGGTAGTCGGTAACCAACAACTGGTTCATACGCCATTTGTTCCCTCTGGATACTGGAGCCCATGTACACCATTGGTTTGGAGCCAGAGATTTCCGACTCCCCAATATGGATCCATTATATCCACCTACACAGTTAATGCGCCGGACATTCACATTTCCCCCTCTTAATTTCCTAAACAACAGTAATGTCGCTAGAAGACAGTGATTAGAACTTCCCTGTCATTGGTTGTATTGACGTGGCCATGTAAGAGCATTTCGAGAAGGAGGGCATACTCTCTCCTCACTCTCGGCCATACCAGGGCATTTGGGGATGAGGCTATGAATTCACATTACTGATGGATTATATACTGGAATAAGACAACTTATTTTCTTTATTGAACATTTTTGTTTGTTTGTTTTTTCTCTCGTATTTTTCAGATTCAATTCCAAGTCTTTTTAATTTATATAAAAAATATTGGACTACTTTATAGTTTATTAGTATTATTATTTTATCCATTAAATCATTTATTATCATTGGGAACAAATTTATGGTTAGCTGATTGGTCAAATGATGCAAAAATAAATCAATATAATTTATCTTTTAATAATAATACATCTGAACAATTTTATTCCCAACGTAATTATAGATTATCAATCTATGCATTATTTGGTACTTTACAAGGTATAGTACAATTCATATATTGATGTAAATACTTTTATATGAAAATCAATTTATTTTTGTTTCCTAGTATAGGGGTTGTGAAGATTATTAAGTTTTTTGACTGAGATCATGAACCATTTGATGTTAGACCACCACCTTTGAAAACCTGGAAGCACTGGATGGCCGTTTCGTCCTATTGTGGAACTCCTCAGCGGTTCGCATCCACGACCTCGAACTTAGGGCCTTCAGTTTCGTGCGCGAACACTTAACTTACTGGACCACTGAGCCGGCATCCAATGATGATAGTGTTTGATTACTTACTGACGTCTGTTACTCCCAATGGGGCATAGGTCGCCGACTACCATTCTTTAACCCATTCTGTCCTCCACCTTCTTTTTTAGTTCTATCCACTTGTTGTTCATTCTCCATTTCTCAGCGTAATATATTTTTTGGTCTTCCTCTTCTTGTTGGGCCTTGAGAATTCCAAGTGAGAGCTTACTTACTGACTTACGCCTGTTACTCCTCGTGGAGGAGCATAGGCCGCTCACCAATATTCTCCATTTAACCCTGTCCTGGGCAGTCCTTTCTAGCTCATTCCAGTTGGTATTCATCCCTTTCATATCTGCTTCTATTTTCCGACGTAATGTGTTCTTTGGCCTTCCTCTTTTCCGATTTCCTTCAGGATTTAAAATTAGGGCTTGCCTCTTGATGCGCTTTGAAGATTTCTTCAATGTATGTCCTATCCATTTCCAACTGGTCTTCCCGGTCTTCCACATTGTTATTATTATTTTATTATTATTAGCTTTATTCAATATTATAATTTTGGTACAATATAGAATTCTCAGCGCAAAGTATTTCAACAAGTTTCCGTTTCTTTCTTCTTGGTCGGTCCTGGCGATAAATATTGAGGAATCGCCAGTTAGATGTTAGCACTTCAGTGAATGAACAACTGAATAATGTACATTCTTTTCGTTGTACATTGCCAGCAACCATATTGTCTCTTATTGAGTTTTTTGTAACTTTGACAACGAAAGGTTGTACACTTTTCAGAAACGCAGCAGAATAGGTTATGCGATTAATAAACATAATGATATATTAAAACAAACAACAATAGATAACTTGTTGAAATATCTAGATGGCAGGAACAGGTAGCCCAGATGCTCAAGCAGGCCGCCGCATTTCATGTACCTATAAAAAATTGTTGCCTTGTGACATATGACTATTTTCACTTACTTCTTGATTTCCTAAAGAAGAAAATTTTTGAAGTTTTGGTTTCTTGTTAAAAAGTTCAGTTATATCATAACATGGGATATTTAATCTTTGTACAATCATCATTCTTTATACTTATATCAAGTTTTGAAGTGAGCAAAATCATCAGTGTTATTTAGGATGATGATTGCGTTATATCGTCAATCCATTAAAATTTCGAATAGACACTCAGTTACCTAATTTTGATACATTTTTTCAGGTGAATACACTTCTTTGTATTATTGTGTAGAGTGGTGACATTCAACTTGTAGGTTTTAATTTCAAACTCTATATCACCTAGTTCAATTTAGGTGACCGAGTAGTATCGTTAGATTTTACTCAACATTAGTATGATTCAAAGCTGAGCGCATATAATTTATGCTTAGTACATGAATAAATCAGGATTATTTTATCGTGATATGTAGTGATGTCGTTCAGAAGAACGATGAAAGCTCCACGACTCAACTAACTAGTTCAGAGAACAAAACTCTATTAAAATCATTCAGAGCTACAAATCTTTTATACAATATGCTTGATTGTTTTTTTCAAGTTGATCAGCCCCTTCATTAAACATCTTTTCTCGTGTCATTAATTGATTATTCTGAATATTAGTATTACTGTATTGGATCTCACTTTAACCGTCATCAGAGTTTTATGAACTACCTATACTAACCTATTAGTATCATATTAGATTTCTACGAACGTTTTAAGCATATTTCTCTTCTGTATTTGATTGTTGTTGTACAACGCGCTTCAAGATTTTTTTCAAAAAACAAAACAAGACAATAGCATTCCATGGATGAACAATACTCAAATGCTTAATGTCTTTACTGATTGTTCATGAAATCGCGTGACATTTAGTCATTTGTTAGTATCTAAATGTGTAAATCGGTTAATTTTGTAATTTTCCATCACGAACTAACTTCAGTTGAGAAAACCATCATAGACTAGGAAACATTGGACTGTTGTTTCGGCCTAATACGAGACTCTTAAGGATTGAGCATTCATCATCCTATTTAGAATCAAAGCTGGGACCAACGGGATGTTTTACTAGGACTTATTTTTCAGATCACCTTATCTCACTATATATATCTTTCAATTCGTGATATTATCCAATTTCATTATCTATTACCGTCGGTGATTATTACTGGATATACAACATCATTGAACACAACTCTCCTTCAGAACTATTAATTATTTGGTTGAAGGAATGTAAGATCTAAATAACCTGTAGAAGTATCTATTCAAATTAAAATTTTAACTCTAATGAAAAAAATTTCTCAGCGTTTTGATTATTTCCAAACTGATATCACTTTCCAAGATATATGAAACTAAATTATCGTTTATTCATTAGAGGTTACTAGTATTCGATCATAGGTGTGTTCGAAGCATTGCTCGTATATCCCGGGACCATCGAGTAAGTAATGCAGTTGTCAGGAAACGGGTACTAGGTAAGGATGGCAAATCAATTAATGAAGCAGTGAAACTTCATCAGTTGAGATGGCTGGGACACGTGTTACGTATGCCCAACCACCGACTGCCCCGACGTGCGATGTTTTGTGGTGTAGGAGTAGTTTGGAAGAAAGCTAGGGGTGGCCAGATCAAAACATAACACAAATCCATGAAGTCACTGATAAGTGGACTGAGTCATGTTGGTAGGTGTAGACTACTTGGTTGAAGACCGCGAGACGATAGCAACCGATGGTTAGAGACCTTGAATGACATGGCTGAAAATCATTTGCAATGACGCAGGTGCATCCATTCTTTGTGTTCTCCCGAATCCTAATCTTCTGAATTGTTGTTGTTCCTTTTTTCTCTTCCCAAATTTATTTCACTGGATTATACTCCTTGAATAACATCTTCAAACCCTAATCTTTCCGATTATTGTTTATACTTTTACTTCCTCTACCACAATGGGATTTGAATCGACAATTGTATCTGGTTGCTAATATAATATGACAACTTGAACTGATGTGCGTAAGTACGTTCAAAGTCCTACGTTGTTGCTGACTGACTGACTAAGGGGTAGTAATTGTAGACATTTTTGTTAATACAATGTTCAATGTGTTGTTTTTTCTTTCCTCTTTGATACTGAGAATATTCTTTATGTTTTTCTTTTTCATCTTTTTTTTATTATCTAATCATTTCAATCTATCAAGGTATCACAAAAGTCATTGCTGATCTTATCGGTTTTATTGGACTATTAAAAGCTAATACACGATTCTATAGAAATTGTTTAATATTAATAATAAAATCAAAAGAATTACCATTAGGGTTTATTAGTCAACCTATTACTCAATTAAAACAATCTAATCTGAATCATTTGAATGATCTTCATCATGATCATCCTCATCGTCGCTGTCATAGCAACAATACTGAATGTTGTCATTATAATGAAGCACCAATACAATGTATCATCAATTGTTTAACAGTAGATTTTGCAAATATTGAAAATGTATTCCCATTCACTATAACTGGTTTAATAAATCTTTATTTGGATATTATAATTATCACTGGGCAAATAGTTTATTTATTTGGATTGATTTCAATTAAAGGAATTTTATACAGTATCATCATTTACTTTATATTTGGTATATGGTTATATTATATAAAGGCAGGTGGTTTAACACAACAATATCATATATGTATATGTAGCATGAATATTTGCTTCTATGATTATAAAGGTATAGATGTATATATCCATGCTTGTAGTTAACTTATAAATCATACTTTTTACCTAATCTGGGAATAGAAATGTTTGGATTCTTTAATTCTGCTTCTCTTGGATACATGTATCTGTGTGTATGAAGTAGTAGTAGTAGTATTATTATTAGTAGTATTAGTAGTAGTATAAACAATTCTATGCTTCCATTACATTATCCTATCTAATTTCAATTGATTCCTTCTTTATGTAAACAAAATCTATTCATTCCTTGTTAATTATAATTATCTCATATCTATTATTGTTATTTTCTCATCTTATCTTAGTTTTATTCGCAATGTTATCTATATATACATTATCGATCGGTCATTTAGGATGTGTTATACGATTACATAGTCGATTATTAAGCTATGTATTACATGCTCCAGCTACATTTTTCGATTTAGTTCCTCATGTAAGTTACATTGACATGTTTTCATCATTTTTGCTGTTATGTATTTTCTAACTATACAAATGGAATAATGTAACAGACATCTGAGATGTAAACCTGGGTGATAAGTAACCGCAGGGACTCGTAAATTCTGATTGAAAACTATTGCTGTGTACAGAGATCCAAATTCTAACAGAATGAATAAGCGTACGATCATTCTTTGGTTGCTATCATATTCATAAATTAAGCCCACTACTTAACAAAAAATAATGTGAAATGATTTTAAGAGTGATCACATTACTATTGTATCTGTTCTGGTTTGAATGTGTAAGCAGTATCTTAGCCTACACACTAGCGATGATTAGCACTAATTAAGAAAGTGACAGAATGAACTATACTTCTCGCTCCGTTTTATAACATCTTTCTATAGCATATAGATATCTATCAACCCGGTTTAAGTTCTGCACATCTGTTTATCATCTCACTTTCGTGATAAAAACACCTTCATTAGTTAGTAGAGGTTCTCTTATATTATTTCTAGAAGGAGAGTAGACTTATGCAAACTTCTGATGCGTCGAGACATTTGTAAGTTACACTATCTACTACGTCACCCATTATGAAGACTATTAATAAGGAACGAGTATACTGCGCGGCAGTTCGTTCTGTTCTATTTTACGGCCGCGAAACGTGGCCATTAAGAGTAGAAAATACTCGTAGGTTGCTAGTATTTCACCACAGATCTCTTAGAAATATTGCTCGAATCTACTGGGATCACCGGATAAGTAATAGTGAGGTTATGCGTAGGGTATTAGGGAATGATGGTAAACCAATTGATAAGGTTGTGAATCTTCATTGACTGAGATGGTTGGGACACGTGTTACGTATAACTGAATACCGATTACCACGACGCGCAATGCTGACTAGTGTTGGAGACGTATGGAAGAAAGTTAGGGGTGGGCAAACCGAAACATGGCATCAGTGCTTGGAGTCACTAACTTGTAGTCTCAGTCATGTTGGTAGATGTATACTACTTGGTTGGAGTCCACGTGACTATCGTAACCAATGGTTGGAGACTGTGTGTGACATGGCTCAGAATCGATCAAAGTAACTCTTTCTATGAATTTGATGTTGATCTTGTTGTGCTAATGAGTAAGATGTAACAACTTGAACCGATGCATATATGTACCTGATCATATACATTGTAGTTGATTGACTGACTGATTGACTACCGATACATGATTGATTTTAATGCATTTTTTTTAAATCATCATCATCATCATAATTATACTACTTAATTCATTTGTTCTCTTCAATTATAAATTAATTTTTATAGGGTCGAATTGTCAATCGTTTTTCACAAGATATTGCAACATTAGATAATCCAGTATTGGTTTCATTGAATAGTACATTAAATTGTGTACTAACATGTTTTTTAACATTATGCCTTGCTTGTACACTTAATATATACATGATTATTCCAATTTGTTTATTAACAATTATCTATTTATATATACAGGTAAGTGATAGATAGATATATTCAAAATGATTGTACTTTGTTTTTACAAATTTCATTGCATGTCAAGTTTTGTTTGTTTCTATATATTACTGTTATTATACATAGTAGTAGTAGTAGTAGTATATCTATGTTGATTCCATTTTATATGTATAATTTGTATGTTAGTGTTTCATCCTTAGATAGTGAATTTGAGTTACCTTTTAATTAACATACTATCATCATCATCATTATCATCATGATTATATAGCGCTGAGAGATATTAACAAAGTGTTATTGTTTGATCTGTAATTGATACTACTCATTTGCTAATGATTACATCATAATCATATTGTTTAGTTATCATTGTTCTTGTTTGAAAGTTTTTTTTGGTTTTTAGACTAGAATCAGTTTTCTTAGTTGGATTAAAGAATCTATAATGTATTTCAGTGGATTCACTCTCTTAAATAACTACTGGTTAGTGATCAATGTGATTTGTGACAGGTCTTTGCTAGTGCAGATTGAATGCTATCGATCAAGTTGCAATGTGACCCACTAATCTAGGTGACTTGACATTGAGTGCACTATGTTGAGATAAGATGGTTTGGTTAGAGGTAGTGAACAGGAAACCTTGAATCTAGGTTTCGTGTAATTTGGCACTCGTTAACAAGATGTACCTGTAATCTTGAAGGAATGGATGCCAAAAAGCACGAAACTCCGGTTCAGCTTTTGCTGTTGACTACCTCCAACCCCCATCTTATCTATTAATACATCAATAATCATGACTGAAAATTCACTTCATATTTGTTATAATAATAATAATCACTGATTATACTACTGATAATACACAAAGTTCATAAATAGTATTTTCTTCGATGCTATCTAGTTAATCTTTGTGAACGATTTCACTGTGGTATATTTATCTCAATAACTTTATCCTAGAAGATAAATTTCAGAAATGCATATTGAAGTAATACTTTTCAAAGGTTTATAGAAATAGTTCCAAAGAGAAATCTTCATTATGTATAGGAAATGGGTAAATGTATATTAATACTACAAATGAACATAAAAATGTCAAGAACATGATAAACAGATTTATGTAATAGATTGTTTTTGTATATACCGTGATCGTGGATGTGCACTGTTGAGGAGTTACCAAATAGGACGAAACAGCCGTCCAGTGCTTTCAAGTTTTCCATAGTGGTCTAGCTTTAATTGACTCATGATCTCAACTATTAAAATTACTATAATGTACACAAACCTCCTGCAGATATTAATAATTCAATATTTGTATATGATAATGTTTATTTATTTCAACGCATAGATATTGTTACAAGGAGGCACTAAATATATATGCGCCACACAAATCTCGTTTGATTTGTATGAGGGCTGTGATACTGCCCGGGTAACCAAAATGAAGCAGGCGGTTTTCTTAGAGAGCCACAAGCGGAGTATTGACCTAAAGGTCTTATCCACAAGGCGGAGTGGAGCAACGTCAAGAGATGCAGTCCCATGGTAGCCGGTAACCTACAATTGGTTCATACACCATTTGTTCCCTCAGGATCCTGGAACCCATGTACACCATTGATTTGGAATCAGGGATTTCCAACTCCCCAATGTGGATCCACTATATCCACCTACACAGTTAATGCGCCGGACATTCACTTTTCGTCCTCTCAATTTCGCAGACAACAGTAATGCCACGAGAAGACAGTGATTAGAACTTCCCTATCAGTGGTTGTATTGATGTGGCCATGTGAAAGCATTTGGAGAGGGAGTGCGTACTCTCTCCTCTCTCGACCATATTAAGGCATTCAGGGGCTAATGTACAAAGTAGTAATAATTAAGAAACATTTGCGTCATTGATGATTATATACTTCGTTCAATTTAATTGTTAATAAAAGAAGTTAGAATTTCATATTAACAACATTTTACAAAACTAGATCATAAGAAACATCTTCCATTGGAAATTGTTGTCTACTAAACAAAAGTTTAGTTGATTCATATCAATAGTATAAATTATAATTAACGATGACTTTGCTTAGGAACAAACACATTGTTTAGACATATCGACATTCTTTATTAAATCGACTTACGAATTCAACTAATAAAATGACTACAATCTCCACAAACCCCTGTTTGAATCAATAATCATTTTCTCATTTGTGATTGGTTTCAAGATAGATTTACTAAAGTTCTATTGAAGAAGTGCAATCCATGTCGAGTAAAGACAAGTATCTAACTCAAACAATGAATGAATGGTTGTTTAAGATGATGGGTTGATTGAAGTTAAGACAATAACACCATTGGATATCGGTTCACTGGTCTAATGGTTAAGCGTTTACACTTGGGATCGAAGATCCTAAATTCGTGTACCAGCATTGCTGAGAAATTGCATACTATGACAAACCGTCAGCTGTCTAATACTTCCAAAATGTTCAACAATAGTCTAGCTTAAATTGACTTATGAATTCAACGATTCATTAAAATTCACTTGATGAATTTTTTAAATAAAACAATAAAAAAATTGAAAAGTTTCATTATGTATTCTTATTATGCTTTATTCTATATTGTTGCATAATTTAAACCATTACAACTTGTTTGCCATATTGTCATGACAGAAAAGAAAAGAAAAACAAACAAGATTCATCTAGATCTCATTTCACACAGTTACTGTTTGTTTGTATGTTTTTTTTGTTTATATTATTTCATGAATTTATATTCAAGTTGGAAAAAAAAATTTTTTTATTTCTCCTAAAAAAAAGTTTCATGTTACTATGGTAATTAATTATTATTCATTGATTGTTTCTAAGTGACCTAGCAACAATTCATTGAATAGAACTTTTGTGAATTTCGTTAATGATTGTTTGAATTTAATAAGATAGAAACCTTTTCTGTCCATTCATTCATTCATTCACATACACACACACAGTTGAGAATATTATTAAGTTGATAATTAAGATTTGAAGAAGAGATTGATTTGTTTTTTGAAAAAAACATTAGTCACATTTGCGGATAAGCATTAGTTAGATAATAAACCTTAGAATAATTGTTTTGTTGTAGTTTCTGACTTAATATCGGTCGTTTTATCCTAGTATTATAAGATTCTTCAGCAGTGTGTATCCACTATCTTGCTCATGAGATTTCCTGGAGTTCTAGTGAGAAGCTATACGTAGTGAAGTTCAATAGTGTCTGTTGTGAGGCCGTTACTGACTGAAGGCAATGATGAATGATGGATTGGTTAAAGTGTTAGACATCATGGCGAGACTATAATTTGTGGACGAACCAATCACATATAAGATAACAGGTCTCGGGCTTTAACGTGAAATTCATTTATTCAGATAAATAGAGTTTTGATATTATAACTGATGTAAGTTCGTGATGAAAATCCTGAATCTAATTTCTAACTTTAATCATCAACTGTTCATCATAATTTGTATTTCCTACAATGGTTTATAATCCTCAGTTGGTCCTGATTATTAAGTGGCCACTCCCAAGGTTAGTCTGACGTCGGTCAAAGGTCCTCCATAAATTATAGTCTTACCATGAACATTAACTAGGTAATGTATTGAAAGATGAAAAAGATTAGAATAATTGTTTTGTTGTAGTATCTGACTTAGAATCTGTCTATACTTCTTGTACTCTATATGGTATCAAATTCTGAATGAGAAGATGTTGTATCGAGTACGTTATAATTTGACTACTGATTTGACATCTAATATTTTACTTGTCTAAGCCAGTCAATTAGTTATATCGTATATCTCTCATCTAACGTCATCGATGGTATGTTAGTCTTATTGCTAATGTGATTAACCTTTTTAAGATGTACAGCTTAAAGCGTTGGTTAATGATTGAATTACATCATTATACTAACAATCAAATAGTAATTTCAATTTACTTATCAAACATTATAAGCCGCTAATGTTATGTTCTTTGATTTGTTTTGAATATAAAAGTACTAAGTTACAAAGATCTCCTTTACTCTAGGTTCGAGACTTTCTTAACTTGAGATGGTGAGGAATATTTGTAGCTCAGATGGATGATTTTGATGAAGTTTTGTTCTCTGAGCTGGATGGTTTAGTCGTGGAGCTTTCATCGTTCTTCTGAACGACATCATCAGCACAAACTCCATCAAAAAACTTTCTTAACTTAGATCTATTCATTTCATTGATTACCATTGTACATAGGAATTATTTTTATAGTTAATGATTTTATACAATAGTTAGCAAACTATAACTTAATAATCTTGAAGCACTGGATGGCTATTTCGTCCTATTGTGGGATTCCTCAGTGGTAGTGTGCATCTACGACTACGTCCTGTACTTCCAGGTTTTTCATGATGGTCTAATTTCAGTTAACTATTGAAACTTTTAATTGATTTATAATAGCTAATGATACTAATGATCTTTATACTGATCATCAGTTTATCTTTCGTAAACATTAACGTTCAATATTTTTGTTTATCTTTTCTTGAATGTTTTTTTTTTGTTTTTGTTTCTTGTTTACAGAATTTATATGTGACTACATCTAGACAATTGAAACGTTTAGAATCAATTAGTTTATCACCGATATTTTCACATTTCTCAGAAACTTTATCTGGTGTTGATAGTATTCGAGCATATAAATTAATTGAAATCTATAAAACGATTAGTTCAACTAGACAAGATTTAAATAATTCGGCTGTTTATGCTTCAATTATATCACAAAGGTTAGTTGGTTACTATTTCTAATACTAATAATAATGTCTATCAATAATTATAGACTATCAGTTTGATGTTCTTTGATTGTATTGCATAAGTCTTGTTAATTGAACACCATATTCTGTTCCGAAGCTATTCTCCTAATCCCCAAGTTGGAACTACACACTGACTTGAACATGAGTGAAAACGTGCGAAGTATTCGAGAAGCACGTTACTTCAAAGATTTGTTTTTGAGTACAGAAAATATAAAGTTTCTATAGTATTTTAAATGTCTTTGGGTTTGCCGACAATTCTAGAATGCTACTAAACATAATAACAGTATACTAATCAGTTTATCAGAAACTCTACATGCGACTTTTCACTTTCTTGATATTTCTGGCTAAACTTGTAATGAATACTGATTGAATAGAATGCTTCTTACAGTTTCCTGAACCTTTTTTGGTGTTATGGATGCAGATGAATATACCAATAATTATCGTGTTAAGTCTAATAGTGTCCTTGGACGTTAAATGGACATTTCCTATTGATCGATATTTATTTCACTTGTCAAATATTTTACAAATGTTGTTTTCTATCTTATGGTACGATGTGGTCTGGTTGGTTGGTATATCAATAGAGTATGTCTGAAATATAATGATTCACAACTCAGAGGCTGAGATTTGTGTTCTGGACTCAACTGGCTGGGATAGACAGCGAAGCGAGGCCAATCGGGACTCTAGGCCGTCCGTACGCGTTTACGTGTCACTGAATCGATCGGTAAATACGCTTTCCTCTAATGTGCCCTCACGTCACAACACTTTGCTTTCGCAAGAAGTTTTCTGGATCACGCTAACAGTATTTTTACGTAGATAAATAATGAATTGTTTGGTAAGAAAAGGGTAATATTGTAGTGTATCCTACTTATATCAATATGACTAGTATGTAACGATAGTCAAAATTAGAATGTCTGGCAGCAAAAAGTCAAGAAGGAAAGAATGCGAACAGAAAGCAATTGGTATGAAAATGCAGGAATGATGAAGTCACAGACGTTTGATTGATATTTGCAAAAGGAACAGTCAAATTTAGGACACTGGATTGACTATTTACGGTATGGTTCTCAGATTCTGTAATTTTGTGTTCAAATATATTCGACTGTCCTTACTTGTTTTCTCGTTCAATACAATGTGAATTACAGTTCTATTCAATCTGTTGGTATGAGATGGTTCCTATTTTACTAGGAATTTCTGTTACATTTCGATATTAAAGTTTAAACTAATCTTTTGAAGGACATTGTCTGCATTGCGTTTTACAGGTTATTTTATATTTATATATTTAAACACATAAATATTGCCACATAGGGGAACCTAATGCATAGGCGCCACATAAGTCGCTTGATTTGTGTGTGGTGCTCAGACGAAAGCAGGTAGTTTTCTTAGGATGCTACAACCGGAGACTTCGACCTAAAGGTCTAATCCACAAGGTGGAGTGGAGCAACGTAAGGAGATTAAGTCCCATGGCAGTTGTTGACCAACAATTCCTTCATACGCCATTTGTTTTTTTAGGGTCCTGGAGCCCGTTTGCATCACTAGTTTGGAATCAGAAATTTCCAATTCCCCTATGTGGATTCTCTATATCCACTCACGCAGTTAATGAGCCGGACATTCGCTTTTCGTTCTCAGTCAGTAACGGACAGATGTTGTTATTACGAATACCACAAATGATGACTTGTCTTCATTTCGATCTTTCCATGGACTGTAAAATTAAAAACGTTCGTTAACTAGTAGTTAATGATTTCGACGGATAAACTGGGTAACTGCAAACAAACTCACCCTTTCAAATCAACAATGAAATATTCACTTTCGCAACTTATAAGTTACTTGTCTTATATATCTCGAGCAAGTATTCATCATGTTCTTTAGGGAATTGTTGACTACCCTGTATAACCTTGATAGTCACCTTTCAGTTTTTTTTACACTCTCAGGTTATGATTTTGAAAAGACCTATCCTACATCAAAATCGATTAAAGAGACATATTTAAAAATCTGTATAGAAATGTCAAAATTTCACGCCTGTTTTGAATTGAACCTTGAAAGTATTGTTGAAGATGAAATCTTCCTGTTTTGAAAGAAATCAAATACTACTTAACAGTATCTACTTAGGCTAGTCAAATTAATCCATCATAATGTGGATCTACTAGCTAATCATTTTATTTATTTATTTCAACACATAGTTATTGGTACAAGGAGGCACCAAATACATATGCACCACACAAATCTCATTTGATATGTGTGAGGGCTGTAGTACTACTCGGGTACCCTAACCGGGGCCACTCCTCGAGCCTTCGACCTGAGGGTCTGATCCACAAGGCAGTGGAGCATCGTGAGGAGATGCAGTCCCATGGAAGCCGGTGACCAACAATTGGTTCATACGCCATTTGTTCCCTCAGGATACTGGAGCCCATGTGCACCATTGGTTTGGAATCCGGTTAAAGGGTCGGACATTCGCTATTCGTCCTCTCATTTTCGTAAACAATACCCCCGCCACGAGAAGGCAAAGAGATGCTCATTTGCATCAAGTCCTACATTTGTTCATTGAGATCATAAACCAATCGATGTTAGACCACGACCTTTGGAAACCTGGAAGCACTGGATGGTGGTTTCGTCCTATTGTGGGACTCCTCAGCAGTGCGCTTTCACAATCCCGCTCGCGGGATTCGAACCCAGGGCTTTCGGTTTCGCGCGCGACTGCTTAACGAACTGGACCACTGAGCCGGCATCCAGTGGTGATAGTGTCTAACACCAACGAATCCACGAAATTTCGCGACCAACTTCCATTGTACTGAGGTAGATACCTGTCTCTACACGACATGGATGATGATCAACTGGCTGAGTGATATTAAACTTGTTACATAATGTATCAGTACCAAGGTTGAATTTGATAGTTTTAAATAAATTCAAGATTGGGTAAAAAGTTAATAGGAAATATAGTTTTTGTAATATACCAATGAGTAGAAAAATTGTACTTTTGAGATTTCGTGACCTAATGTTGACTACTTATTTAGAGTAAATAAATGACCGAATAGGTGGTTGTTTATATATTCTGAAGAAGTGACCCACATTAAGTCACGAAACACCAAAAGTACAGTTTTTCTACTTATCGGGATATAACAAAAAAATATATTGATGTATATGAAACAATGGTTGTACCTTAGAACGGATAGAAATCCCTTCTCATTTGATTGATTTGTGTTTGCCAACAAGCCCTACATTGTTTTCGAGTTGTTTTGGTTAGATCACTTGAAACCACCATATACGTTAGCTAGTATATAAGTTCTTTTGAAACGAATGGCGTGACTACGACTTAGTTGAGGAGATTAGTGGGAAGCGTAGAGTGGAAATTACTGGCGAAAACGATGTTATTATTAAATATGGGAAATATGGTTCAATACTCATATAATTAAATCAATTTGTGCTTTATAAAAATGTCTTACATCATCAGATCTGATCAAATCATGTATATTTAGGTCAATTCAACTTCTGAGAATCGTAGAATTGTTTGAAATCAGTTTTGTCATAGCTAGATAGGCTGTGTCAAATAAATATATCAATTGTCTTTACATCAACAACTTTATAATGATTTAGACGTTTATTCAGCTATGTATATTCTCATGGTGGGTTTAAATGTGTACATGTCAATTACTTATGTTTATGATATGCTTGAATGCTATTGCGAATTCACCTTACTCGGTAAACGGAACGAAGGTCAACGATACAGTGACAAGATAAGCTACTCTAATCCGTTGTCCCTGACCCTGCTAACTAGATCAAAGAGTCTCGATGAGGCATAGAGAATGTATTCTACAAGCGCTCAGAAAATACGAGGTCACTAAGCACACAAGTCAAGTTTATTTATACAATGATAGAAATGCCCTTGGGAGAACCACAAAATAGCGTACCAAAAAAATCCGTCGACCAATGATAGTCAATGATTTCTGAGCTGTAGGTCAACTAAGCGTCTCTTGGCGCAAAAACATGAAATTCAAATTTTCATGATAAAATTACAAAGTTAAGACCTTTTCCAAATGAGTTCTGGGGATCTAACATCCTCAATAGTTTACCTTTTCGTTTATGTTTGTAAATACAATTAGTCAATAATTTATAACCAATACATATATTGATATATTTGAATGACAGATTACGTTTTCTTTCTTTGATTTGACTGCTGAACGTTCTCTTGTTTTCTTGAATTAATAAACTTGTGACAAATCGTTCCTAACATAGTGCGTACTTCTTTTTTATACTCTGAGATTTAGCCTACTAATAAATAAGAAGTTATCCAGGGTCATTTAATATTCATAATCAGATGGGTACTAAGTAGCATTCCTTAAATCACTTCTTAGTTTATTTCATATATCAGATATCTTATTAACTTTGATAAATTTACAACTTAATCTTTCCATTACAAACACTGCGGAAGATATTTGAGTTTCATATCCAAGTATTCATTTTGATTGTATTTGAGTGACTTATGAAATTTATATCCTATATTCGTTTATATGAATATGAGTTTCAGCTTCCCTATCGCTGATAATTGATCAGTCTCTATTTTTATATGTATATCCTGGTTGAACTGTTTCGATATAACCTGATAGCTGCAAGTTTGACGAGATTCAAGTTTCAATTTTAACACCAACACTAGGATGTATGTACATCAAAGTTACTAGTCTTAATTAAACATATATCCTGGGTTCCTTATTCAAGATGTAATAATCGCTTAACTAACGTATAATCCTGTTCAATTTTGTGATAAATAGTTTTTTTTTAAAAAATCGTTTGTGTGTGAGACCGACGGTCCTAGGTTCAAGTCCTATGTGTGGGATCGTAGATGCGCATTGCTGAAGAGTCCCATACTGTGACGAATCGGCCGTGCACTGCTTTCAGATTTTCCATGGTGGTCTAGCTTCAATTGACTCATGATCTTAACTACTGAAATTACTATAATATTCACAAAAAACCACTTCTGATAATAAAAATCAACTTACAAAAACTAAAGACACCTTTTTAACAAAGTTGGATAGTGGCTAGCAGTGGAATACAGTTTGAAGCGCGTCTCGTCCTATTTGGGACTGATCAACTGGATGTCCCTGCATTTCAAAGTTGATGTTTACTCCGGGAGGGACTCGACTCCAGTACCATTCGCTTCAAATGCCACTGCGTTATTCCCTTACCTACTGAATTCTGATAGTCACCTCCCTGTGTAATGGGGTGAAATTCTATTCACTTGGTATTGTTTACTTGTATCTTCCCATTGTTATTTAGGACTACATTTGATCAATCACTGCTAGTCACTATCCATCTTTGTTTATGTAGCTTGTGACTTCAAGCAATATCGTGGCAGTCGTCCGCACAGGATGCATATATACCAATATTAAGAGACTGATCCATTGCAGTGCTAAATAGCAATCGGAAGATACAAGTAAAACAACATCAAGTCTATAAAGATACTTTAAGATTTGAAATACTTAGAATGAATCATCATTACTTTCTTTGCATCCATGTATATAGGTGTCACTTTGTATAGTCTTCAAATATTTTCTTTTTTTTTTAATAACAAAATATATAGATGGCTTGCAGTTTTATTAGAACTTGTTGGTAATTCAGTTATATTAGCTGTTGCTATCCTATCAGTTGTTGCTCAAGGTTATTTATCCGCTGGTTTCTCTGGTCTTGTTATTACTTATGCATTAAATTTAAATCAAACATTAAATTGGCTTGTACGTATGTTCTCAGAATTAGAAACAAATATTGTATGTATAGAACGAATACATGAATATTCTTCCATTGAACAAGAGGTAAGTAACATTTTGAATATATATATTACCGTTTCTGCCTATCTCAAGGTAACTGTTATTCTTTAAAAAAGTAATAATAATGAATATTTGAGGGGATACTTCATCATCATCATCATCAGGTTCAACAGTCTATAAGTCTTTAGATATTTGTGATAGTAGTAAAAGTATAGACGGTGATCGAAAAGATTAAGGTTTGAAGATGTTATACAAGGAATATAATTCAGAAAAATGGAAATTGGAAGAACACAAAAAGTGGATTCGCCTGCGCCATTGCAAATGATTTTGAACCATTTCATTCAAGGTCTATAACCATCGGTTGATATCGTCTCACGGATCCCAACCAGGTAGTCTACACCAACTAACATGGCCCAGTCTACTTGTCAGTGACTTCATGGATTTGTGCCATGTTTTGATCTGGCCGCTTCTAGCTTTCTTCCAACCTACTCCTACATCATAAAACAGCTCGTCGGGGCAGTCGGTGTTTGGGCATACGTAACACATGTCCGAGCCATCTCAACCGATGAAATCTCACTAGTTCATCAATTGATTTGCCATCCTTACCTAGTACCCGTTTCCTAACAACTGCATTACTTTCTCGATGGTCCCAGGATATACGAGCAATGCTTTGAAGACACCTTTGATCGAATACTAGTAACCTACGAATATCCTCTACTCTTACCAGCTATGTTTGACAGCCATAAAGTAGGACGGAACGAACTGCTGCACAGTAAACCCGTCCTTTGATTGATAGACGGATAAACTGCTGAAATAATAAAGAATTTAGATTTGTGAATGTTAAAGGCTGAAATTAGGAAATAATTTCGAAATGTGTCAATCAGAATATCTATTCTGAGTTACCTCAGAGAAATAATCAATGTTAAGTCAGATTAGAACGAGTTCTATGCTAAATAACTATTCAATCATATTCATATATCAAAGTCATTTTAATAGTGAGAATATGAATCATTTAAAAATTTTAATACTCCTTTACTCAATCCATCTAAATGACAAGCTGTTAACTTTAGCCTGTGATATGAACAACACTGAAACACCGTGTTCGAATCTCATAATGCTTGTACCGTTGGAGATTCTTTGATAAACACAATGTCGAAGGTCAATTATCTTTGTGTTACTTTTTACTCTGATCTCTCTTCGACATCACATGTTATCCTGTTATTGAAAGAAGTTTTCCGTCTGATCTACTACATCAAATACCTGTGCATAGTTACGACTCTGAATAAGATGATGATTAGTCTATAATGTGAATGAGACGATCTATTTGTATTGTCTTATTAATTGATGTGGTTGTGAAATATCTAACATATACTTAACCACATATGTCAATGTTCAGAGAGAATAAACTATTTAATTAGTCAATCTATGAAATCAGAAGGGGTTTTGTGGAGATTTTAAAAATTTCACTAGTTGAAATCATGAGTCAATTGAAGCTAGACCACCATAGATGCGCACTTCTGAGGAGTCCCATACTAGGACGAAACGGCCGTTCAGTGCTTCCAGATCTCCATGATGGTCTAACTTCAATTGACTCATGATTTCAATTAGTGAAATCTATAAAATGTCTAGATGCTATTTTGATATGTTTAAAACGACAAAAGATATCGATGGTTGAAAACCTTCATAAAAGTGATTGAAAATGATCAAATTTCCCTAGTGAATTCATACATTATATTGTTAACGCGTTCAAAATAATATATAGAATCATATCTGAAACAAAATATACTTTTGTTGAATACTGATTTGTCGTGAAAATAACATTTTTTGTCAATTCATATCTTTCCAAACATGAAATAGTCACTAAGGTTCGACCAATAGACAGTTCCATCTAAATTCGTTTGAAAAGTCTGGTAGATCATGCCTCTCTCTCTCTCATACAGTATGGCTCAATGTCATTTGAATTGTGTTCTGTGTTAATAAATGAAGAAAAAAAGAGAAACTGGGTTAGGTTAGCGAATAAGCATAATCAGAAGGGGTTTGTGGAGTTAATTGAAGCTAGATCACCATGGAAAACCTGGAATCACTGGATGGCCGTTTTGTCCTAGTACGGGACTCCTCAGCAGTGCGTATCCACGATCCCGCACCTCGTGAGATTCGAACCCAACCAACTAGACCATTGAGCCGGTATCCAACGGTGTTAATGTTTAACTTCAAATAAACATAACCATTTTAGTTTCTAGCCTAAAAATAGGGAAACATTTACTAATTAAGAAAATAAATAAAATCTTCATCTATTTCATCGGTAATATAATTGACCAATCAGAAATTAATGTTATCATTTATGTAACCTTGAACTTAATTTGACCTTCATAAGAGAAGTAACTTTTATAGACTAAATTTATTACATGAATTCTATGGATTCATAGACTACTTCTTATGTTACCGTATATCAATCTCTTCTATATAGAACTAACAAAATGTATTAGTTATTCTTATGTCTTTTTTTTGTTGAGATTTTGTATAAATCATTGAAGTTGACTATCTTTAGAGCTTTAATTTGAGTGTTTACGGTATTACATTCTTAGATATCAATTATACGTTTTAATATCTACACAATATTGATTCACTTGGACTGTTGATCATATTGCGACTTGGTCGATAGGATTCGATCTGCATTAAGATCACTACCCAGTGATCAATCAATTGTAAATACATCTCAGTCCTTCAAGAGGTTAGTCGTGGTTCGGATAGCTCAGTGGTAACGTTTCTAACTGTGAAGCTGGGTGACACGCTATCAAATCCGTCGGGCAGTGTCAGTTCCCTTAAAATAACAGGTACACTTTAGTGACAAGTGACAAGTAGCACGAAACCTGGGTCCAGGGTTTCTTGTTCACTACCTCTAACCATCATCTTATCTCAACATAGTGCATGCAATGTCGAGTCACCTAGACTAGTGGCCATATTGTAATTTGGTCGATAGGATTCCATTTGCACTAAGAAGGACTTGACACACGTGACATTGATCGCCACCAAGTGATCAACCAATCTTTATTATATCGAATCAGGAACCTGACATAGGTAATGACTATTGTATTCAGTTATTTAGACACAGATTTGTCGAAGTACATTGGTTGATAAATCAACCGATCACCCTGAACAATTAATAGATGCTATCGATTCGATCGGATTAGAACGTTACCATATACAATGTATTCAAGAACATGTGTTTTCTGTAGCCGTGACAACATGAGAAATGACAGAGCTTATACTTTATAACCAATGATAATGAATTGAAAACTAATCATTTAATTGGATGAAATGGAATGTTAAGAAAAAAACTTTTTAAAATGGGATGAAAAGTAAAAAAAACTGTCATTCCAAATAGTAACCATAATAATGTTTTCAAAAGGTAGTTTAAAGAAAAGTTTTAAATTATGTTTTCCTACTTTGATACGATTTTAAACAAAAAGTTTCCTAGTAGGTTATGCATTCGCACGAGAGACCGAAGGCCTTGGGTTCGAATCCCGCGAGCGGGATCATGGATGCGCACTGCCGAGGAGTCCCACAGTAATAGGACGAAACGGCCGTTCAGTACTTCCAGGTTTTCAATGGTGGTCTAACATCAATCGGTTCATGATCTCAATAAAAAAAAGAAATGAATTATTTGTCCAATATTTTTTTTTATTCATTAATTGTTAAATCATTTAATGAGTCTTATGTATGTATATATGTATCTGTTTTGTTTAAAATTAGGCACCATGGGAATTAGATTGTAGTTATTTACCAAGTAATTGGCCTGAAGGTATCATTGAATTTATTAATTATGGTACAAAATATCGATCTGAATTAAATTTAGCTTTAAAATCAATTAATTTTAAAGTAGATAAAGGGGAAAAAGTAAGTTTTATTTTTGCATTATACATTTTTCTATGATTGTATATATGTACTTTTAAATGATCAATATACCTAATAAGGCAAGAATCTATGATATATATATGACATTCTTTTAAGTTGGATGATATAAATTTAGTACTCTTATGGGCGCCTACTTCAAATCAATCAACCAATCAACAGATTAGGGTTCGAAACCCAGTTTACCATCTTCGATTTAAATAGTTGAATAACATCAGTGTTGGATGCCGGCTGGCTCAATGGTCTAGTGCTTAAGAGCTCGTGCGCGAGACTGATAGACCCTGGGTTCGAATCTCGCGAGTCGCGATCGTGGTTGCGCACTGTCACTGAGGTGTCCTATAGTAGGACGAAACGGCCCTCCAGTGCTTCCAAGTTTTCCATGGTGATCTCACTTCAATTGACTCATGATTTCAATTAATAAAATTACTATAATATCCGCAAAAACCCTTTTTGATACTTTAATTTTTTTCATTATTTAGTTGGGTA